>WBZZ01001503.1:97500-125000 GCA_019918135.1 Paulinella micropora
GCTGCCACTTCTACTACTACTACTACTACTACTACTACTACTACTACTACTACTACTACTACTACTAGTGCTGCTGTTGCTGTTGCTGTTGCTGCTGCTGTTGCTGCTACTACTACTACTGCTACTACTACTACTACTACTAATACTACTACTACTACTACTACTACTACTTCCATTCGCTGAATCTGAACTCACAACAGTCGGGTGGGTGACAAGTACTAATATTTTTACTAGTCATATAAATCATTTTGCACAATTTGACGGTCAAAAAATGTCATTTAGCCGCTGATATTTTTACTAGTATTCAAATCATTTTGCACAATGTCACGGTCAAAAAATGTCATTTAGCCGCTGTTATGTTGTGCATGCTGCTGCTTGCCGGCAGGAGGCAGGTGTCAACGCAGAGTACCTGTACGAGGACTCCCCCAAACACAAGCATCAGTTGGAATATGCTATCAAGGTCAGCTTATGACTCGATGTCTGGGCTCGTCGTAGCTGGCCACGTAGTGACCATGCCGAAACATGTTTAACCGTAATCCGCAAAATTTTAGCGAAAATAATTGTTGATTCTGAGTGCTTATGTTGGGCTGGTCTGATAGGAGGGGATTCCGTACATCGTGTTCATAGAGCCGTCACAAAAGACGCTTCAAATCAGGAACATAACCACTAAACAAGATGATCAGGTCTATATCTGGCCCCTATATCAACACTTTACTGCATTTTCTTACATTGTAACAATTTTACTCTTCCAGGTGGGTCGAGGCGAGGTGTGCGCTTTCTTCGCAAGCCGTTTGAAAGTGGACGCGTCTGCCAAACCAGTTGCATCAGCAGGCGCTTCTGCAAATCCAGCGGAGGTTCTGTTATATTGACAGAAAATCCACTCAAGATATCATTTCTAACGACATGCGATACTTGATTTACCACGAGTTCTGAGTGCGTCGTTTGACAGCCCCTGTCTGACGTTGTCTTCAGAATCGTGATAGCACTACTATTGCTTGAGGCAGCAAACAATTTTGTTCACTTGAGCGTTGTTTGTTATGCGTGTGCAGATGCAGCGGCTGGAGCAGCGCGCGGAGGTCGCTGAGAAACAACTGGCTTCTGTGCTGCGGCGACTGGAGACAATAGAAAAGCTGCTGGTGAGCGACAGCCGTGGAGCTTCTAGGAGCAGAGCGCACAGATAAAGATTAGGAGAGCAGGCTGGCGCAGAGATGACAGTTTTCACTTTTGCTTCCCTTTTTGTATTCCCTTCATGTTGTACCCTTCGTTCAAGTTTTTCTCTGTAGAGTCACCTTTTTTCTTTTTTTTTTTTTTTTTTTTTTTTTTTTTTTTTTTTCACCACATTCCTTTTCATACTTCGTCTTCGCACTCATCTCTACGAGTGGCAAGATTTATTGAATATTAATAAACGAGTGATTGCGTACTAGTCTCAGTAGGAGGTCACATTAAATCTGACAGGCAAAACTTCAGAGGGCAGGTACATATAGCGACCATACTGTACTTTTGAAAAGCCTGCATCGCTCGGACCGTTTCGACCAAAAAATAGGTCGTACTTAATGGACTCATAAATTATTTATTGAATGTCAAGCTTCTTATGTTAGACCTATTAATATTATAATTAACCGGATAGTCAGTATGGGCCGGCATATGTAATGTGTGTCGTTAGAGCCATTACGTATGTCCGGCCTAGTATATAATTGGGCCGTCCCTTGGCGCCCTTTTCTCAATAAAGTATCTACTGTAGGGCACAGCAAGTATACGGCAGATTATTAAGTTAGTCTCACATGTTATAGAGCCTTGTAGCGTGAACGTTAGGTCTAGTAGACTTTATTCACTTATTACGTACTATCGGGGCGTGCGGAAGGCTGCCACCCAAAATGCAAACAGGTGTACTGCGGAAGGCTGTCACCAAATATTTAAATCTGGTGTGTGTGCGGAAGGCTACCACCAGTCTGGTGTGTGTGCGGAAGGCTACCATAAGTGGATTGTGCGGAAGGCCGCAGTGCCACTTAGTCGTTAGTCACACTATAACTAATCATTTCCTAACTCCATCTCGCGGCTTCTCTACTCACAGAGAAAGCAACATTGGTAGTCGAGCCTCCCTCCTACCTTCCGCCCTTGGTATGCCCGAACAATATGGCGTATCAAGGTTTTGACTTGTTAAAATGATGCTATTCAGATGCACCCTTCAAATCACCTGCAAAGGAAGAGGAAGAAGATGAAGACGAACAGGAGACAGTAGTAGTAAAGGTAGAGGAGAAAGACAAGGGAAAGAAAAAAGAGGGTCACGAAACTGCAAGTGCAAAAACTGCCTCTGCAGCAAGCCGTCACCACTATTTGCATTACAATTGGGAGCCAGATATTACACGAAAGAGAAAGAAGCTAAGCTAAACAGATTGCTCTATGCCTTTCTACTTCAATCATGTGCTCACGATAGGAAGGTGATGACCATAATGAGGCAGGGGATACGGACGGTGTTAAGTGTTTCCTCGCCCTCAAAAAACATTATGGAGGTCTTGACCTCATAAGGTTTGAAGAGGACCAGGAAAAACTATACCACTCGTACCCTAAGAAGGTTAGTGAGGTGAGTAGCTGGCTAGCTGACTATCTCACGACTATCAAAACACAAGAAAAGACGATGGGAGTGATACCAGAGATGATAAAGACAGGCATGATCATGAAAAAATTAAAACACCTACCTGTCTACCAAGCCTACTATCGTAACACTTGGTGTCCTCTCTTACCTACTCAAAGACCTAAGCTGCCTGAATTCATCAAGGTAGTAGAGCAGTTAGCTCAGAGCAATGTATCAGAAACTAGAATGCGTAAACGCTACGGATCTGGTAGCTCTAAGAGCGACCCTATCACTATCAACACAGTAGCAGGAATAGCTCAGGGCAAGAAGAAGAGCAAGTCATCACAGGCTTATGGTGAGGGGGAGGACAGTGTTTGTTGGAACTGTCTGTCCCCTGACCATAAGATTGCTTTCTGTCTAGTCAGATGTCAACTCAAGGACTGTCCCAAGGACGGACATGGTCCCTTGAAATGCCCCATAAGAAGGAGAACTAGGGTCTCTGAGAAGTTGCGTGGGAAGGAGAAGAGAGAGGGCAGTCAGAGTGATTAGACGGACAGACACAAGAAGAAAGAAGAAGAAGGAGCAAAGAAGAAGAAGAAGGAAGGCAGCAGAGGAGAGGGACGAAAGCTGAAAGCAGCAGACTTCATTAAAAAGAAGAAAATGATCAGCTTAAACGCTGAATCATCTGACTCCTCTAACTCACCCTCCCACTCTGAAAGTGAAGAAGAAGATGAACCCCCAACTAACCAATCTCCTTCTGAGTCTGAAGAAGAATCAGAAGTAGATGGTGAGTTGGGGATTCACCACATGGCAATTATGATGATGGGGAGACTGAGAGAAGATGATAGAGTAGTATAATATCCTTTTTTTAAGGTCATTTTTCGTGCCCTCAAAATGACACTTTAAAAAAGATTTCGCCTTCCTTCGCTATCTCCCGCACAATCAATACAAGAGCACAAAACACCCCAAAGAGCCCCCTATCTCGGACACGTCCGAGATTGCTATCTATACTCTAGATTATAGATTGAGCACCGACGGAAAACATATTGTAAAAGAAAAACGAATTTACGACCACTGCGACACTGCGACACTGCGACAATGCGACGCCGCGACGTCGCGCTGTCGCAAAGACATATTCACGGGAATAAAATCACATACCGCCACCAGCCACCATCCCTTATGGTCATTACTTATAAATCCAGTATGACCTTAGCCTTTTTTTCTCTCTTTGAAGTCCGGATTTCTCTGGTTGAATGTCTTCTCTCTTAAGTAATTCTTTTGTCTTTTTTTCTTTAATAACTTCTTTGGTCTGCTCTTTCATATCTTTTTCTTCATCAACGGGTTTATCAAAATCAGTTTTTAATAAATCACGGGGGCTTACCAACTCATCGTTATTTAATATGATTTTAAACCCTTTCCTACCTTTGACTTTATAAATAATTTTGCTGAAAGTCTTTCCGCCCTTTGAAAAAACATTCCTTTTATTTTCTTTTCTTACATTATCGCCGATATTGAATTCATTAATTAAATTATCCCGAGTGATACTCTGTTTATTTTTATCTCTTCTAGCAAAGACATCTACTGGTTTGGCTTGTATCCCTCTATGAACTTTATGATTGTAAGCATTAACCAAGTCTTGAATATAACTTACCCAGTCAAAATTTCTATTAGTTTCAAATAAAAGGTCTAACCACCTTCTAATACTTCTTATCACTCTATCAACAACCGCAAGTGCTCTATGGTCGCCAACTTCAACCACATCGTCTTTAATTCCATTTTGAATAAAATATTCACGAGTAGCACCTTTATACTCTCCTCCGCTGTCGGTAGTAATTGACTTCGGTTTATAAGGTATAGATTTTAAAGCATAATAAACTTCTTGTGCGGTTTTATTTTTTAGCGGAATGATTATTAAAAATCTGGAATGGCAATCAATCCAAACGAGCATCCAAGCATAGCCCTTATTGCCTTTCTTATCTTTTATCTTACTCATATCCGCTAAGTCTAAGAAAACTTGGTCTAATGGTTTATCAACCCATATCGTGTTCCATATTTTTGGGTTCTTTTTCTGGTGGTGAATTTCAAGTGCTTCTTCTTCTTTCGTCCTTTTTATTTTCGAAGTAGTCGAAAACAAAATTATTTCTTCTCCAGTTGGTGTGTCCTCAAGTTGGCTATTACGATTTTGATTATTAATAATTGTATGTTTATGGTCTAAATCAGGCATATTATATACAATGAGATTTTTAAAGTCCAACGTTAAGAATAAAAAATATAAAGTCATTAGTCCAAAAGGTAAGGTTATCAATTTTGGTGATACTAGATATGAACATTATAAAGACCGCATAGGGTTATATTCACACTTAAACCACTTAGACAAGGAGAGAAGAAAAAATTATAGAGCAAGAGCAAAGGCTATAAAAAATTCAAAAGGTGAATTAACTTATAATAATCCAGAGTATGCGAATTATTATTCTTATCATTATCTTTGGTGATGTATATACTATGTCATTTTTTCCTAGGGTAGGAGGAAAACATTTTCTAAAAAAAGTAATTCTTCCATTGATACCAACTCACAAAATTTACGTGGAACCTTTCGTCGGTGCAGGAAGCATATTTAGAAAAAAAGAACCATCTGATTTAGAAGTCATCAATGATTTGGATAAAGATATTTATCACATATGGAAAGATATGAAAAAAGTTTCGGCAGAAACAATTAATAGATATGATTTTACACCTTCAAGGAGCAAATTTGAAAAATTTAAGAAAACTAAATTCAAAGAACCAAGCATGAGACTTTACAGAAATTTATATTTATCATTTAATTCATTCGCTGGAAATAGAAGTTCTTTCGCAGATTACAGAAATTATGGTAGGCTATCTTCAAGGGAACATTTTAAGAAAAACATTGAAAAAATAAAAGATAGATTGAAAGACACTATAGTATTAAATAAAGACTTCAAAGCGGTGATAAAAAAATATGACACACCAGACACATTTTTCTATCTTGACCCACCATATGATGAAGAAGAAAATAAAAGTTGGGGATATAAACATCATGTATCTCCAGAGGAAGTATATAATGCGCTAAAGGGAATAAAAGGTAAATTTATTTTATCGTATAACTATTCTAAAAAAATAAAAGATATTTTTAAAGACTTTAAGATAAGGAAAGTGAAAACAACTTATGTATTAAATAATGCTAAAAGAAAAGCAGTAAGAGAATTATTAATTTCAAATTTTTTAAACTTGAGAAAACATTTTTCAACATCATTATTATTTTTTTCTTTCTTAGCACCCGAAGATTGATTATAAACATTAACGGATATATTTGATTTTTTTCCTTTCCCTTTCTTAGGCTTGATTTCTTCTTCACTACTCTCGCTTTCACTTTCTTCACTCTCGGGCTCAGGCTCGGGTTTCTTTTTCTTCGCTCTCTTAGTCTCCGCCTTCGCTCTTTTGATTTTCATTTTCGCCATCTTTTCGGCAATGATATCAGTGAAATCAACCTCATCCTCACTATCACTCTTCTCCTCTGGGCTATCATTATCTCGTTCAGTAATAATATCCTTAGCCAAGTTCTTTTCTTCAATTTGTTTTATTCGTTCCTCCATATCTTCGTCTTCTTGCTTTACAGCATTTCGGTATTGTGCTAATACATTTTTAGCATGCTCCATCTTTCGTTGTTTCGCTTTCGCTTTTATTCCTTCCACAGCACTACCCCAATTCTTACGACTTGCTTCTGCTGACGGCATTTTATACTAAGATTAATATATTTTAGTATTTTTTAATAATTAATTGATATTTGACAATTTCACTTCTATCTTGCTAATCGCAAGATTTTTCGTTTATTGTCAAACATCGTTTTAAAATAAAATTTTATTCTAATAATATAGGAAACGATTTTCTAAAACACACGAAAGCGAAGCGAAAGTGTGAATTTAGAAAATCAATGTCGCAATATAAATCCTTACTAGGTTTATCAGAAATCGCAGTTGATAGTCTAGATATTAAAAATTTAGACCTTACCAACACAAATATAGTGGGTTTATATACAGACCGCATACCAGAAGACACAGACCCCGTAAATGTATATTTTACTAATTCTAGATTTGATAGTCGTTTATCAACTAAGACCACAGACGACATAAAAGAAGGCACTAATTTATACTATACTGATGGTAGATTTGACACAAGATTTTCAAACAAGTCAATAGATGCTTTAAGTGATGTAGTCATAACAGGCACACCCTCCAATAACCAATTACTCATTTATAGCACGGGTCAATGGAGAAATACAAACTCACCTTTTCTTAGATTGGATGGGCTCACTATGATGTTTGGAGATTTGAATATGGGAAGTTTTAATATAGTAAATGTCGGTAATGTTGATGGTATTGATGTTTCGGCTCTTGATAGTGCTGTGGTTAAATTAACGGGAGACCAAACCATAGCAGGAATTAAGACATTTATCAGTATAATAAATGCTAGTGCGGGTATTGATATGAAAAGCCAAAGTATAACAAATGTAAATTTGGTTGATGGTATTGATGTTTCGGCTCTTGATAGTTCTGTGGTAAAACTAACAGGAGACCAAACAATAACAGGAAACAAAATATTTACTACTTATGTGGCCGTAAAAGACTCAAATCCATTAAACACAGGCAAATTATTCTTCAATTACAACAATAATATGGGTTCTATCTATTCGTCGGAGGCAGGTGGAGCCACTGGCTATCCACTAACTATTGTCGGCTCGTCCATACTTTTTGCTCCAACAACAGGTGGTGGAATGACATTGACAAATAATGTTTTAAATTTTAACAGCACGACAGCAATCAGTGGACTGCCCGCACCATTCTACGACGGCGATGCTTCAACGAAAGCATATACCGACACCAAACTGGCAAAGGATGGCACAACGGCTATGACGGGCAGTTTAAATATGGGTGGATTTTCAATAACAAATGTTGGTAATGTTGATGGTATTGATGTATCCACCCTTGATACTTCGGCCGTAAAACTAACAGGAGACCAAACTATAGCAGGAACCAAAACATTCAGCAACATAATAAATGCTAGTGCGGGGATTGATATGAAAAGCCAAAGTATAACAAATGTTAATCTTGTTGATGGTGTTGATATTTCTACTCTTGATACTTCGGCCGTAAAACTAACAGGAGACCAAACAATAGCAGGGAATAAAAAATTTACTTCAACAATAGAAGTGCGGGGTGCTACTGCTCCAACCGCTTTTGATGGTATCGGTATTGCCTTTGATACAGCGACAAATATAGGAGAGATTGTGGCACAAAAAATAGCAACCGCGGCCTATTATCCGATACAAATAACGGGTTCGTATGTTGATTTATATGCGGGTGATAATGTAATCGCGACAGCAACGGGCACGACACTATCTTTAAACAATAGAAAAATTACAAATTTGGCCACACCAACAGCGACAACGGACGGGGCGAATAAAAGTTATGTAGATACATTAGACGGGCAAAATGTGAAACTAACAGGAAACCAAACCATAGCAGGAATTAAGACATTTAGCAGTGCCCTTGAAATAACAGGAAATTCAATAAATGCTACAACAAAGGGCACATTCGTGGTTTTTAACTCCACAGCCAATATCGGGTCAATTGCTAGTTTGGATATGAAAACAGCAACATATTACAACTTTGAAATTTCTGCCAAAAAAGTAAGTTTTATTATTGATGGGGCAATCGTCGGTTGGGTAAATGCTTCGGGGCTAGATTGTAATAGTAGCAAAATAGCCAACCTTGGAACTCCGACATTATCAACAGACGGGGCGAATAAAACGTATGTAGATACATTGGACGGGCAAAATGTGAAACTAACAGGCAAGCAAACAATAACAGGAATTAAAATATTTAATGGAAGTAGAAATGATGTAAGGGCACTGAATTTGTTAAGCCAAGCCGATTTCAATAATGTGGATATCATTAATGGTGGAAATATAACATATAATGGGGCGAGGATATTAAACCGAAATGGAGGAGATATATTCTTTTCACAGACGACGGGTGATTATCAGTATTTCTTATTTACTCTAAATACCGCTACAAGCGGAACCGCAGACCAAAGAGGTTATGTATTCACGAATGTAGCGGCTGATGTAAAAGGAGCGGGACTTTATATTTCAAAACTTTTGGACAATAAAAGTGCTTCGTCCGACATTGTCCGTTTTAACAATGCTGGCGGTATGCGATTTTATGGTGCCTTAGATATGAATTCAAACAATATAACAAATGGTGGAACAATAACGGGAACAACAATTACTTCAACTGCGGGTATATCAACAACAACAATAACGGCAAGCGACAAGATAACGACTGCATCAGGCAAACCAATAATCATAGGCAATACAACGAAAGGCGTAGGAGCGACAGGTGGTTTAGAATTATATGGAACGGCTTCAAATATCGGAGGAGCACACTTACAAGCAATAACAACGGCGGATGCTTATCCAACATTTCAATTATTGAACTGGGCACATGATAACATAGGCTTAAGTTTTGATGCTTATTATGACGGCTCAAACTGGAAATCAAGTAATTCTGGCTCAAACTTTCAAATATACAAAAACTCAAACAAACTTGCTTTTAACTATAAATCAGGAATAACAGCAGGAAGCAATATAACATGGTCTGAGGCGATGAATATAAGCACAGCAGGATTGGTTACGGCAAATGCGGGGATAACATACACGGGCACACTAACATCAGCAACAAACACCAGCGGGGCAAAGATAGGAGTTCAGGGAGCAACAGACGGAACAAATGCAAAAGGAATATTTCTATGGGATACGACAAATACGAGTTGGGGGATTTATGCAGCATCTGGTGGGGCTCTAAACACTAGAAGTTTGGCAAATGGTTTGGCTGTTTCAGGAAATGATTTTAGTTCGTATGCTTTTCGTTTTAGAGTGGCTAATGATGCTACGATGGGTTTTGTGTGGGAGAATTCAGCAGAGCAATTGTTAATGTCATTAAACGGGGCAAACGGGACTTTATGGACGAAAGGATTAATAACGGCAAATGCGGGAATTACATACACAGGCACACTAACAACGGCATCAGCATCAACTAATGGGGCAAAAATAGCAATTCAAGGACAAACAGACGGGACGAATGCGAGAGGAATATTTATGTGGGACATTGGAGATTCAGCATGGGGGATTTATATGAGCCAGTCTGGGGCAAGTAAATCGTTAAGTGGAGGAACAGCACCAGCAGGAGGAGTAGGCGGAGGATTAACTTCTTATGCTATTAGATTTAGAGTGAATAATTCTTCAACGAGTGGGTTCATATGGGAGAATGGTTCAAATACTGCTTTAATGTCTTTGAAAGCGAGTGATGGTCAGTTGTGGGTATTGTCTAATCCAATTCAATATTCAGACAAGAGAAAAAAAGAAGATATAAAGGAATGCTTAGGCTTAGATTTTATCAACAAGTTAAATCCAGTTTGCTATCGTATGATTGATGACAAAAAGAAATGTAGGACAGGTTTGCTAGCACAAGAATTAGAAGAAATACTAACAGAAATGGATATGTTAGATTTTGGCGGTTTTATAAAAGAAACAATTATGGTTCCGTGTCCAAAGCAAAGAGCGGAATACGAATTGAAAGGTGTGAGTGTTAAGCCAGAAGATGTTAAATGTATTGATAGCGGTGATGTCGGTTATGGTATAGGTTATTCCGAGTTTATTGCACCATTAATTAAGGCCGTTCAACAATTATCAGATAATCTCGGACATGTCCGAGATAGGGTAGATAATTTAGAAAAACAAAATAAAAATCTCATGAATATACTACAAGAAATTAGAGAAAATGTCAAATAATACGACTAGACTTCACAGACCACCACCTATTATGGATATGGATAATCTCGGACATGTCCGAGATAGTGAATTAACTCCAGAATTAAAATCCCGTGTTCTTGAAGTAGAACTAAAGACTGAGGAAAAAAAAGTAGAGCATGAATTGGAAGATAACTGGTCGTGCTGTTGTATGAAAAATAGACCGACAGACAGCCGACTTATTAAATACTTATTTCAAATGGGTATCATTATCGCCATCATCACCCTTTGTATCGTGAGGCTATCTGAAAAGAACTTACCTTGTGAGGTTGCTAATACTTATGTCGGTATTTTAACACTTTTGATTGGGATTTGCCTTCCATCGCCTTCTTCAAAGAAATGAACATTCATAGGTATGTATTTTATACCACATAGCATCCAATGTTGGATTTTCATTAAAATTCAACATATCGCACATTAAAGGCAGGGCTTCATCAAAACTTATACACCAATCTGACATTGGTTTGTAAATACATTTGATTTTTGAGTTAATCCCGCTCTGGATACAATAAACACAACTTATATTCTTTTTTTCACTTATCCGTGAGTAAAAGTCGCAGGCAGTCCGCGAAAATATTTTGATTATTAAAAAGTTTATCATCAGTAATATAACCATGACTGACTATAAATACCAAAAGATTATTTTTCTAAGCAATGATTTTGCTGGAGGAAGCAAAACATTTAATAAAAATATTCAAATGTCATTCACACCCACCAAAATGAATGTAAAATTTATTCACTATATGAACGACCAGACCGAAACCAAAACCAGAATTCTTTACATGGATAGAATTGGAATTATTGGAACATTTGCGGACAGCACTACAGCAAACATTTCAAATCTCGGTTATAATTTGGGTGTCGTCGGATGGACGGACGGACAATATACATTTAAAGTCCTTGAAACCGACAGCGGAAATATTGACACAGGAAATTTAGCGGGAAGAATTGTTGTGTGCCTAGAGTTTTTAGGGTAATAATGATATTTATCAACTACACTCTCGTTGCTACCGCAACTCCCGTTTGTTCATAAACATCGAACACCGATTTATTTTAAACCATAAAGAAAAAACGATGTTTTAGAATAAGAGAGAGTGCGACAGCACGAAGCGCAATTCTAAAATATCATGGAGAAGATTAACAATGTCAAAGTTAAGCCTGTGAAGCAGGACGGAAACGGAGATAAAAAAGCAAAAGGTTATAAATTATTCAATGAGCCGTATGCTAACATATTTTTGCTTGCCCGTAAGAAGAGCGGGAAAACAACAGCACTATTTGAAATACTGAAACGAACTACAGACAGAAAAACCCGCATTGTCATTATTGCTTCAACCATACACAAGGACTACATTTATAAAGCAATGGTTAAGCACTTTAAGAACAGGGGAAACCCGATGGCAATATATACTCTTCTTAAATCGGATGGTGTAAATGTCATTGATTATGAATTAGACAAACTGAACAAACCAGACGAAGAGCACGAAGGCGAAGTAGAATATCTCCAACATGTTGGAGATAAGGAGAAACCACAATTTTTATACTTTGGAAAAGAAAAGAAACAGATAAAGGAGGCACCGAAAGAAAGACCAAGTAAGTATATTTCGCCAGAGGTTGTTTTTGTTTTGGATGATTTAGGAAGTGGATTAAGAGACAAGTCCGTAAGCGATTTGTTAAAAAAGAATAGGCACTATAAATCAAAGGTGATTATGTCTAGTCAGTATTTGAACGACCTACGGCCAGAAGCAATTAAGCAGTTAGATTATCTATTAATCTTTCCAAGTCAGTCTCAGGATAAAATGGAACTCGTGTATAAACACTTAGACTTATCTTTTGATTTCGATTACTTTCTTCAAAAGTATCACGAGGCGACGAAAGAGAGATTTAATTTTCTTTATGTTTCAAGTGTTGATGATGAGTTAAGAAAAAACTTTGCTTATCGGTTGAAATAAAAATTTGTAATTAATTATTTTTCTGTATTATATATGCCAGTATCACCAGTGATAATTTCACAACCATCAGGATATAACATCGGATACAATCCATCAATGCCACAGAAAGGGGGAAAAAAAGTATCTCGGACAAGATCAAAGAAGAAGAGTGGTCAAAAGGGAGGAAAGATTAACTGGGCAAAGGTCGGAAAAACTGCCTTGGCTGTTAATAAATTCCTTCGCGATAATAAGGTAATCTCTAGGACTGCGGGGGCATTGAGTAGTGTTGGGGTGCCTTACGCGGGTAGTGTTAGTGCTACTGCTGCAAAACTTGGGTATGGTAAGCAACGAGGAGGTGCTGTAAAGTTCCGTTGATATTTATGAGCATCGCTTTCATTCGCTGATATTTATCAACTACACTCTCATTCGCTTCGCTCATTCTCGTTTGTTGATAAACATCGATGTTTTAGAATAAGCGAGAAATCTTGCGATTAGCAAGATAGAAGCGCAATTCTAAAATATCATAAACATCGTAAAACCGATTTATTTTTTCTTAAAACAAAAAATAGATGTTTTAGAATAAGCGGGAATGCGAAGCATGGAGCGTAATTCTAAAATATCAAAGACTAAGAATGTGAAAAGGGCAAAAGTCCGTCCACCACGAGTTTATAGAAATAAGAGCGGGAGGCCATATATTATCCAGAAGGGTAAAAAATATTATCTTAATTTTGGTAAGAAAACAAATGATTTAAGCACATTACAAATCGTTAAACTTTTTATGAAATATATTAGCAAACCAAAGTCGCAAAGGGCTAGCCGCAAACCAAGAGAAAAAATAATCAAATCTGATTTCAATCGTCTTGAACACGAGAACCGAAACCAGATACAAAGCAACTTACAAAAGAAATATGATTTAATACATGACGAGGAAGAAAAGGAAAAGAAGAAAATGGAGGATTTAGAAGAGGAGAAGAAGAGGCTAGAACGAAAAGACATAGCCGATGCTAAGGAACTAAAAGAAACAATGAATAGGGAACATAAAAGACAACTGGCGGAGATTAAGGAAAGACAGGAAGAAAAGGATAGGGAACAGAAGAAGGAACAACGACTTATTCAGGAACTAGAGGCAGAACGACGACATAGACAGGGTTTATTGATGGCTCCACTAGCCCCGCCTATGATAAAACCGCCACCGCCACCACCACAAGGACGACCTCCAAGGAGAACGAAGGGAGTTATTGTAAAGGATGCGGAAGAAGAGGAGAAACATAAACAAACAAAACGGGAAAAAATAATTGATGGTATGTTTGCTGAGACTATTAGAAAGAAACGACGAAATGCACATCCTTCTAATGAAAAGATTATTCAAAAACTAAGATTTATTGGGCATGTTATCCCTGACATAAAACCATCAAGAGGTGGTAAAATAAACTATTCTGAAATGTTAAAACAATGGCTATACAAAAGTCCAATTATAACTGACCAAGTGTTGAATTCACAACAAGCATGGGTTGAATTTGATTTATGGAGAGAAGGTGCGGTAGCAAAAAAGAAAGAAGAAGTAGACAATCTCCAACGTGTTGGAGATAACAAGGAGAACAAAGAAGATAATCTCCAACGTGTTGGAGATAACAATAAAGAAGAACAAGACAAATATCTCCAACAAGTTGGAGATAAGGAACAGGACAATAAAGAAGAACAACCCATTATACAAGAGCCTGAAGATGTGCAAGCAAATATGACTGAAGCAGAAACCGAACCAGAATCAGATGCGGTAGGAATTGGATTTTCTCCAACTAGCGGAAAAGGTTTAATGACTAATGAAATAGACGACATAATGAAAAAATATGGATGGTATCTCGGAGCAATAGCCAGCGATGAAATCTACAAACTAAATCCAGAAAAAAGAAAACGATACGGATTTATTATGAATTTGGACAATCACAAACAAGCGGGGTCTCATTGGATTGCTATATGGGTAAGTCTAGATAAAGACAGGAGTGTTGAAGTGTATGACCCATTAGCACTTTACCAACCAACGGAAGACTTTCAACAACAAATGAAACGACTAATTGACAAAAGCCACCCCGATAGTTATTTATTAATGAAGGTTAATCAAGTAAAACAACAATCTGACACAACCGACACATGCGGATGGCACTCAATGAGGTTTTTAATGGAGCGAGCGAAAGGCAACCGCTTTAAGTTTGCTAGCGGATATACAGACTTAAAAGAAGAAGAAGCGGAGAAATTAAAAGCACAGAATGGTTATGGGGATGGTGAGGGATTTAATACATTCATATAAAAGATAGTTATCAACTACACTCTCATTCGTTTCACTCATACTCGTAATCTCAAACTTGTTTGAGATATTGATAACCATCGAAAACCGATTAATTTTTTTGAAAAAGAAAAAAACGATGTTTAGAATATAGAGAGAAATCTTGCGATTAGCAAGATAGAGCGCAATTCTAAATATCATGGATTACAAAGGGGGCAGGTCAAGTGGTATCTATTACATAAATAGTAAAAACAGAATAACAGGCACAGATAGCGACTTTACACACGAAATAAACTTAAAATCACTGGACAATCCCACACATTGTAAAATTCTTCATATCTATGTTCCAAAGTCGTATTACTCTGTGGCTTCACCATATAATACTTTTACTCTTAGTGAAGACGGGTATGAGGCTTTAATTACGATACCTGAGGGAAACTACACAATGAACAATCTAAAAAATAAGTTGTCGGAGGTGCTAACCGCAGACAGCCCTAATAATTATACTTATGTTGTATCCAGTAATAATACCAACATAGAACCAGAAGATGGCAAATTAACATTCAGTGTGTCAGAGAATAAAGGTATTCAACCGCGGTTTATATTTGATGCTGATACCCGTATTCACGAAGTAATGGGGTTTGATAGAAATTCCACATATTTCTTTGCTGATGATTTTATTAAATCGCCAAATGTAATTATTTTAACTGGTGAAAAGCTTTATACCTTCAATCGGACTTAGTTGGTGAAGGAGATAATCACGTGCTACAAGAAATATACACTGCCAACGAAATACCATTTGGAGCCGTTATATACGACGGAAGCGGGTCTGAGTATGGTAAGAAATTATCCACCAGTTCAAATAATGTATTCAGGTTTTATCTTACAGACGAAAACGACCAAGCAATTAATCTTAATGGGTTAGGTATTGTAATGACTTTGTTGATTTACAGGGAAACGAATTATTTTAATTTATTTACATCCTTTTTCAATTTATTAAAATCAAGGTAATTTAATTAATTTTAGAATTATTTATTTTTTTCTATAAATATATTCTGGTGAATTAGCAAACAATCTCAAAACAAGTTTCGAGATAGACAACTGCCTAAAAATCAAAAAAAAATGCCAACTCAACACGGCGGAGAATTAGACTTCAGTAAGACTGATTATATCAGTGCTTCTTATCGTTTGAATAAACTTGCTCCACGTGAGGGCTCTGGAACCTTTGAGGTCACCACTGCTGGTGGGCAAGAACGATCATTTGACCTTATCAGTCGCCCGTTCAATCTCGCCCGCTCTTATTTGAGTTTTACTTATACTATGAGAGCAGCGGGTGCCAACACTTATTCAAGAATTTTTATGGACTGCCTTTCACAAATTAGCCAGATACAACTTCAGACCCGTAGCGGTGTTTATCTGTGCGACCTTAACCATCTTAGAATGGTAACTAAGATGCTCTGGAAACCAGAAATGAGTTTGAAGGATTTCCTTGACCTTCCTAACCACGGGGATGCTAGTGGATACGGATGTATGCTACAAAAGTGTAATGCTAACGGTTTGATTAACATTAGTGCCATTGAAGCAACTAGAACAGCCTTTCGTGCGGCGACTGATGGTGCTAACGATGTTGCCGCCTCTACTCAGGGTCTATTGCGAGAGCCAGTGATTTCTGCTCGTCGTCATGATGATGCTGCTTTGACGACTGGAGTTGGAGCACTATCTGCCGTAAATGTTAATTACAATGAGGCGAAGTATCTTGTGGGAAGTGGAGCGAATGCCGTTTTGGCCATTAATGTTAAAATTCCTTTGGGTATGATTATTAACACTATTTTCGCACTTGATAAGACTATTATGTTTCCAGAAATTTTGACCATGCGAATTGTGTGGGGTGGTACTGACAGAACTGGTTATACGGTGACGAATGGTGCTGCTACTTGTCTTAGCACTGCTTATCTTGCCGCAGGAAATGCTACCATGCCTATGGCTGTATCTGCTGATGTCACCAATCTTTCCTTGTTTCTTGCGGTTGAAACGAACCCTGATGTCATTCAATCAATTCAGCAGAAGATTGCTAGCCCCGAAGGCATGAACTTCAATATTGATTATCCATATGTTTATAAGAATACTACACAAGCAAGCACAAGCCAAAACATTATTATGCGATTTGACAGAGGTCATGGTCGCCGTTTGAAGAAGATTTATCACTCTGTTTTTAACACAGAAGAAAGAAAGAACACAGCCTACGACAACGATAACCGAGCCGCCGCTAAGGTTGTCAATTTCTACACTACTCTGGATGGTTCCCGCCAGCAAGAATTCAACATTGACACAGCGAGCGAAGAAGACTATATGTATTTGAAGCCAAAGGTTGAGGGTTCGGCCTTGTTGAATAACGATGTGTATAAATACAATTGGTTCTGGGTTGATGCTTGGGATAATACCCGCCCGCTATGGAGCAAAGACCAGAATGAAATCAGTGGTTTAAGCCTTGATACTGAGCGACGATGGGAGTTTATTGCGACCACCGTGTCTGCTGCCTACAACCACTACACCGTGGCAATCACTCAGCGAGAGGTTCAGGTTAAGGCAAATATGATTACGATCTCATAACTCCGCTAGTGAGGTAATATGTAATTATTAATTTTCTATAGTTAATTTATTTTTTTGATAATATAGCCCTACAATGTCTCACCAGCGAAATTTAATCGCACAAAATCCAGACGGCGAATTTATAAATGTCAGTGTTGGATACGATGGTAATATTGAAACAAATAATTCAAAAACCGCTTTTGGTGAAGCAGTAGTAGGTCAATTAACACCAGTATTACAAGAAATCTTTCCATATACCATTAATACTAGGATATGGACAAAAACAGAAACAAAATCGTCTGTGTCATTTTTGAATAATATAGCTGAATTGAAAACAACTGCTAATGCGACGGCGGATGCTGGATTAGTAAGTAAAAGGAGAATAAAATATAGAACTGGAATGGGTGTCCTTGCACGCTTTACTGCTATATGGACAACGGATGATACAAAAGATTACTATTCATTCATTGGAATAGGAAATGATCTCGTTGATGGATTTTATTTTTACAAAAATCAAGCAGGAATGAATATCGCACATATTAAAGGAGGTGTTGCAGTTTATATTGACCAAGAAGACTGGGACGACCCTTGCGATGGGAATTTTGCTATGCCGAACTTAGACTGGAGCAAAGGAAATGTATTTCAAATTCAATTTCAATATTTAGGTTTTGGTGCTATTAAGTTTTCAATTGAAAATCCCATAACAGGATTATTTCAATTAGTTCATATGATTGAGTATGCGAATGCTAATACTGGGGTAAGCCTGCAAAATACAACATTACCTTTTACGGCAGTCATGAGAAATGATGCAAAGACTGGAATACAAATTCTTAAAACGGCGAGTGCCAGTTTATTTATTGAGGGCTCAAATACTATTAATACCAGTATTACAAATACTGCGGAAGGAGACGAAAAAACGAGCACCACTGAAAGCCCCATTTTAAGTATCAGGAATAAAGCACTATTCAATAATAGCCTCACCAACTATTCAAATGTCTTTCCTTCCTTGGTAAGTATTACGAATGAAGATACTAAGTCAAATGTCGTCAGAATGGTATTGAATGGATCACTAACAGGGGCTGGTTTTGCTGATGTTGATGCCGCAACTTCAATCGTAGATACAGACACAAAAGCAACCGCTATCGCCAATGGAACGACAATTCTTAAGATTTATGTAAATGCCGCCTCAACTCAACAGATTAATCTCAGAACTTATGAAATTCAATTAACACCGAACGATGTTTTGACATTCACACAGAAGGCTGTGTCGGCAGGTGCTGGTAGCAATATTAATGTAATCGCTAACTTTATTGAAGACCAATAGATATTACATCGTTTAAAAGTGAAGTAAATAATAAAAAAAAAATAATAAACGGGAGGCGATGTAATATCAATTATAAATATTTTTTTACCGCATCTTTGTTATTAAAATAAGGTTGTTGAATTAAATATTCAAGGTATGGTTTGTCAATCTTAGCGACATCTTCAATTTTCATTTTTTTATACTTACCATATTGAAGAAAAACATCGGTTTCATTTTGCGCTATTTCTTCACCCATCTCTGTAATTCCAGTCTCTTTTAAATCAGCAGTAGTAAAAGGTGTGCTTTCTTCCTCCATCATTTTCTTCAATGTGTCTTCTAAAGGAATAACTACTTTCACATTATCATAATGTTGATTTTGTTCTAAATCAACATTGGGTTTATATTGCTCATAAAAAGAAACAATGTCGGGTTTAGTCCATTTAATAGTGGGTTTCTTAACTTCGCTGTCAATGTTCCATTTTTCAATTTCATTCAAGTAGTCCTGCTTGGTGCTTAGGTCTGTCATTGATATATATACTACAAAATAATTTTTATTAAATGTATTTTTTTACTTCACTTTTAATGCAGGTAAATTTCTCAAACCACGGCTGTTTCATAACCCATTCAAGATATGGTTTGTCAATGGTAGCAACATCTTGAATTTTCTTACCTTTATACTTGCCAAACGGAAAAACATCGGTTGGCTTGCCAGCCCGCGCATTTTCAATTGCCTTTATTTGTTCTTGAATTACCTTTTGGATATCTTTCAATGTGAAGGTTTCATTTTTATTTTCAATAGAGAGTTTTTCAAACTTCTCGCATAGTCTGGTGAGGGCGGACATTGCTATATATAGACTGGTAAAAAATTTATTGAAAAAAATTAATTATTTAATTGATATTTTAGAATTGCTCTCTCGTTTCTAATGTCTTTGATATCCGTAAGGAATACTATCATTTTCATTGATAAACTCCCGACCTTGCCATTTATTATCATTAACTTTCTTTTTTATGTTTGTAGTATGAACTATGCTAAAATGGTTAATGTTTTGCTGTTTGCTATTTCGTGATAAATGAATTTTCTTCATTTGAAAATCTCTAACATTTTCAATGCTTTCGCCTAAATCCATCTTTTCATATACTTCTGGATTTAACCCCTTTGAATTCAACCCCTTACCTCTAAGGTGGTAGTATCTCTTTTTTACTCCATCGTTTTCGTAGCATTCAATTATATGAACTCCTTTGTCTTTATGTTTTAAGTCATTCTTAGTAAGGTAAGGGAGAAATGCTTCATTCGTTGTAAATTCTAACATATACAATTTAGGAGCAATCCATATTCCTCTTATTATCTTACAGCAATCTCCTAAGTCATCCGTTATTCCTCCGAGAGATTTATCACCAAGCCTTTTGATTAGTTTGGCGAACCTAACATGCAACACTAGACTATCAGTATCGGTGTAATAGAAATCAGCCTCTATGTCTTTATTTGGATTAGCCTCTTTTAAGTAGTTATACATAATTCGCCTGCTATATGCTAGAATGAAAGCCCCGTAATGAGAAGGCTTTGTAATACTCTCTTCAATTATTACTTCATTTCTAGGTATTCCAGATACGTGCCATAGTTTGTTTCCGTCTTTATCTTTGAATTCAACCACATCAGATATATAGTTTTTCGTCCAAAATTTCCAATACTCCTCATTTGATTTAATATATTCTGCTTCTGTTGGGATAGGTCGTTGTATCATCTTTCCGTATAACGAATTCATAAATAGTTTGGCTAGTAAATATTGCGGTGTGCCTTTTTCGCTATTTTCTTTAGCCTTAAACATTTCCAGTATGTATTCTTTGAAAACTGGTTCGGCCTCCTCTGTATAGTAGCCTTTATGAATTGTTATATCGTAGCCTTCCTTAATCATATCTTCAATATCAACACTTGTGAGCCATTGGTCTTTCATATCCGCTAAATTCCACTTTAATGAGCCCATTTTATTTCTCTGTCCTATTCTTGAATGTAATATGTCTTTTGGTGAGATATAATCAACATTGTAAATACCGATTGGAAGATTATTATAATCAAATGGTGCGATAGCCTGTTTAATTTCTCCAACCATAAATAAATTAAGCATCGCTGTTGGGTATAAAGATACGACATCCGCATCAACTAAATAATCGGTTAATTCGTCAAATGTGATTTTTCCCGCTAAGTAGTCATTGTATTGTTTTGAAACAAATCTTTTTTTGCTTGGATATGTTCTTGCTCCGATAACCGCTTTTCTAAATGACTTTTCTTGTTCAATAGTTGGAAGCCTTACATCGTGCTTACCATCAATCATTTTCTTCCAGATATTGAAAGCAAGGCTTGAAGTTGAAATGTATGAAGTTAAATTCACTGAGTGTTTTTCAAATATCTCTGTGTTTATTTTGTCATATAACTCTTTTAACCCCATAACATCACACTTCAAATATTCAATACACTTATTTCTTAATTCTTCGCTCATTTTTTCCCATTCTGTGGCTTGGTCGTGGTCAAAATCTCCTTTAAGAGTTTTACATTTCATATTTTCTAAGTTTTCTTTTAGAGTTCCCTGAGTATGCTTACACATATCCCACATTTTAATATTTTCAAATTGTAAAGAGATTATTGAGCCGTTATTAATCATATGTGATTTTGGTTTAATGCCTCTTCTTATTAATTCCTGTTTAATGAAGTAGTGGTCAAAGTTCGCTCCATTAAATCCATTCACATATAAAATCGGCGGTTCTTCATCTTTGTTTCTTTTCTTTCTTACTCCTGCTACTTTCTTGACTGGATTATGAAGCATTCTATTACCCCATTCAACTGCTAACTTCTTTCCTCTCTCTAGAAGTGTATCAAGAAATTTAGAAATACTATCTTTACCAGCAAAGTATTTAAATCCTTCCGTCCCTTGAGTATATCCGACTATATAGCAGTCGTGAATATCAAAGCCTTCAGCAAGTGTGTTATTTCTAAAAGTTTCAAGGTCGTAATGAAGGAGTTCGTCTTTATTATTATATTTTTCTTTATGCTCCTTCGTTATTAAATGTCTCTTTCCATTCTTTAATATTTCTCTATTCACATAATTTATGATTTTTGGATTACAAGTGTGCTTTTTGATGTATTTCTTTAAACATTGTTCGCATTTTTGTTTATATCTTAGTTAATCCAAAATAGTGGTTATTCTCTAAGTAAATCATAATGTCCGCTTCTTCTCCGATGTTGTTTGTGCTTATAGTTTCTCTTGTTAAGGCGTTTGTTATTTCATATGTCTTTCCTTCTTTTATCAAAGTATTAAGGATTTTTACGGCGGTAGAGAATGGTATGGGGCAATCATTAGAAAGATTGAATTTCTCTCTAATATCATTACATCTTTTTCTGTTAATAAGTGGCATATTAAGAAGGTCTTTACAGAGAAAGAATAAACAATTATTATTCTTGCTAGCGGGAGATATCAATATGTTTTCATCAGATATTGTTTTTTTACATTTGTTTCTTCCTTCATAACAACCGCCTCCGTTTTCTTGAACTACTACTACCTTAGCATATTCAATAATTCGGTCATAACCTAATCCAGATGCTTCAATATTGCTTATGTTAAACTCATTCAACATTTCAATAAAATCGTCATAGTTTTTTATTTGAAAAGAATTAAATGTTTTCTTTTTATAATATCTATTTAATTCTTCGTGGTCTGTTATATATGTTATAGTGATATGAACATCCGCATTTCCTGTCATACCATTTCTTTTCGCATCCAATAGTATAGGAATTAGAACCTCTCGCTCTAATGCATCAGTATCATAAAAGTTTATGTCTAATCCTTGCTTCTCGTATGTAAGAGAGTTTAATCTATTGTCTCGCCTAGATTTTAACTCTACTACTTTAAATTCCCTTTTGTTTTCTCTGGTTTCTGTTTTCCTCAAATTCGCCCTTACCTTCGCTAGTTCTACATTTTCCTTCGTCGGTCTTGGCGGTAATGGTGGTGGCATTACTTTTATATTAGGGTGGATATAAAAATATTGAAATAAATTAAATTGTTTTACCTTTTATATATATATATATAAATTGTCTTACCTTTAATATGAAATTCATAATTTTTAGAAAAAAAATACTTTTTGTTTTTCGTTTTTGTTTTACTCTCCTCTCGCCTTCATTTCTTCGTATTCCTTAAGTTTTCTATTTCGTTCTTTTAATTGCTCCTTCCTCTTTTGATTAATTTCGTCCTTATTTCTCTTGTAATATGCAAGAGCCTTTTCGGAGTTAGCCTTTCGTTTGTCCTCAGGTGTGAGATATTTCTTGTGTCTCCCCATCTCCATATATAAGTAATAATATTTATTTCTTTAAATGGTTTTACATTTTATTATTTAATACAATCATCACCCTTAATTTAAGTTGTGCGATTGCTTCTTCGCAAATTTGCCATTTGTGAATATTCAACATTGTTGGAGCCTCTAATGCCTTGTTTCTCTGTTCTTCCCAAAACTTAAAGGCTTTGCTATATCGCTGAAGTGTTTCTCTTCTAGTGTATTTCTTAATCCTTCTATCATGAGCTAGTGCTTCTGGAAAATGTAAGTTGTATAGTTCTTTCAATTCCTTGTCCGCTTGTATCATTATAGAAGACATATTATATAAGTAATAATATTTATTTCTTTAAATGGTTTTACATTTTTATTTTTATAACATTATTATAACAAATCACGAGTGATTTTTATAATATCTTTCCAAGTCGTCGTTTCTACGAATTATACGAATAACTTTATGCCCCCCTATCATAACTTCTTCTTTCTCTGCGAAATGGTCTCTATGAAAGTCTGATTTTTCGTGTTGATATTTTCCGTATATCCCTATTACCTTACCGCATACACAGGTATATTTCTGTTTTCTTCTTTCCTTTACATATTCCGCTCTCTTCTGTTTGCTGTTAATCATCAAAGTCTATTTTGTCCAAAATTGACTTATTTATATATTACATAAACTTATTTTATTAAAATGGGGTTTTCCGTCGGTGCTCGTGCGGTGTGTTTTTTATGTCTTGATAAGTTCGCTCTTGAAACCTCCGCACCGCATTCACATTTTATTTTTTCGGTTGCTTTCTTGTTCCTTTGCTCTCTGTTGATTTGGAAAATTTGATTTCGTTATTTTGCTGTTTTGTTGCTTCGTATTGATTTGCGGGAGATGTGTCTGGAAGCCGAATTCTTTTTTAAAGTGTCATTTTGAGGGCACGAAAAATGACCTTAAAAAAAGGATATTATACTACTTGATAGTGGTGTGTGTGTTGAGGAAGACAACCCCCACCCTCAAACAACACCCCGATGCCACTTTTATATAAACGCATCTAAGGCACCTGGCGCAAGAAGTAGAGAGGGAGGAGGTGTTGAGAGTGGTGTGTGTAGAGGAGAGCAGAAAGGACATGCATAATCTATACAAAATGACTCCACACACACTCGCCCCACTATTCCACCCCTTCACGAGAATAAGTTTTTGACCACCCTTGATATGGCTGGCGGACCCAACTCCCCTAAACCAAATCATACCTTTGGAAGGGAATTGGGCCCT
Organism: Paulinella micropora; assembly: GCA_019918135.1. Lineage (NCBI taxonomy): Eukaryota > Cercozoa > Imbricatea > Euglyphida > Paulinellidae > Paulinella > Paulinella micropora. The sequence continues at coordinate 121,631 of WBZZ01001503.1, forward strand.
CAGACGTACAAGGGTAGGATACGTAAAATTACTCGAAATACAACCCAGTCACGTTACGAGAAGTAGGTGGCCCACCCCTCAACCTCCACCAGTACGTATAGTTGACTGTCATGTCACAAGCAGTAAGCAGTGTGAGGCGACAGTGCCAGATACAAGAGTTTCATGGGGGGGAAGCAACCCTAGGTTCAGTTTTTTCCTGTACTTGCTCAATATTTTACCTCTCTAGTACTCTCTCTTCCTTTCTTGATCAACATGAAGCGAGCAAAAGTCATGGTCTATCAGTCTAGCAGCGCACTTCCCACCCTGCACCCCCTTTCTCGCCGCTCCCAATCTCCACGAGCACCTAATGCTATGTATTACGAACCCGCCACTTTGTTTACACACATCACTTTGTGGAAAGCAAACACCAACCCTGCTCAATCCAACAACGCAACTACATCTCTTTGCACAACCACTACTACTACTACTACTACTACTACTACTACTACTACTACTACTACTACTACTACTACTACTACTACTACTACTACCACTACTACATCGATAGGAGGAGTGGGAGAAATAGGGGAAGGAGTAGGGGGAGTAGGAGCAGGGGGGAGTAGGAGTGAAAGTAGGAGGAGTAGGAGTAAAGGGAGTAGAAGTAGGAGGAGGGGGAGCAGTAGAGGATAGACCGTCTGTACATACTTTGCCTGTACCAACTTTGAACCACACTTCGTCTTCTCAACCTACCACTGCACTATCTGATACATCCTCATCACCTTTATTTGGACCCCCTGAGGTCATGGAAGAGGGAGAGCCAGGTAGAGGTGAGGATAGCAACGTTTGGGTAAGGGACGAAAAGCGGTGTTAAAAGGTGGAGGACTACCCCCCATCGAAGAAATACAACGCTTGGTTAGTGCTCTCAATCAGGGGCTTAAGAGTAGAACAGTGACAGACGGGTTGATTACGAGCCAGGAGGGGGAATATGATGAATTCTATACAGAATTATATTACGCTATGCATGATTGCGTCCTTACCCTTGCTACCAAACACAACAATCCGTTTGCACGAGGCATCGTTTCTTCTTTCCCTTACATGGTGAAGGAGGTAGAGGATCTCGAGGATGTGTTGGGTGGATTGACACCTCCAGAAGAAGACGAACCCCAAAGCCCATCAGACACAGACACCACCACTTCATTCCCCGAACAACCACACTCTGAATGCTCTATCATGTTGATGGACAATAACTCTGACCACAGGACTGACAGCAGCAATATAGTGTGGGTAGACGATAGTGGTGCAAGCGAAACACAGTCCCCAGATAGGTCTACGTTTGTTAGCGTTAAGAGAGCTCGATAGAAATTTCGCATAGCAAAAGCAAGCATTAGAACAGAGTACAAAGGGAAAGTTTAAATGAATCTGTCGGGAGCTCATGGGGAAGAAGTCAATGTCCTTGATGCCCACACTACCTACAACCCGCACCTAAAGTACGGGTTAGTGGCTACTTCGGCATGGGTTCTTAAGGGTTTTGCTGTTACACCAAAACAATCAAGTGATAGTGCTCAGGAAGCCTATTCTTATTACGGAAGACCAAATCGTGGCGAGAGGGAGAGCACTCCCAAAACCACTTGACGGTGTTTGATGCCCCGGGCACCCCACCTCTCAATCCTAACGAGTGGTATGAGCCCACAAGTACCTCTACTACTATGCCCCCCATCACAAGTGAGACTCCCGAGCCCGACGATGATGACAGTGTCACGTCGGACCCGGGGGGACAAGCTTGACAACCCACCTCTCATCTTTCTCAGAAAACCAACCCACCTACATACCATGACGTATACTGTTTATTGTCACCGTGCATTTGTGGTTGGCGATGTGACGTACCTAATACATACGTACCCTACTCTACTGAGATAGATCACGAGAAAGATGAGAGGGCTGAGAGTAAGAGAGATAAAGCGCTAGGTAGTAAAGCTTTATGTCCTATTGTTCGTCCTCACTATCATGAAAACATACATGCCACTGTGTTCCATCGTATGTGTAAGCACAGAGGGGTAAAAGCCATGGAGCGAATGGCTAACTATATGGGAGTAAAGATAGTGGGGAGAGAGTGGAGGCAACGAGTAATGAGATGCGAGTGGTGCTTAAAGAATAAGATAAAGAGAGTGCCCCATTTCAAAGACAACCACCACACGGTAGAACGCCACCCTGGGGTTCACATAACAATGGATACTCAGGGTTGGTGGAATACCTTATCGTGGGACGGGAAAAAGTACAAGTTCACCGTCAAATGTCTTGCATCTGGGTTTGAGTTAGACTATTATCTGAGACATAAGAATGAGTTTTTCACATACTTCCTTGAGGCCGTTGCCTTCTTCGAACGGCATACGGGAAGAAAAGTGAAATTCTTGACTTGTGACCAGGAATATGGTAAGTACAAGGAGTTTCAGACTTGGATTGATGTAAATCAACCAGTCCTCCTTAAGGCTCCGACGGGGGAGAAACAGGCAGTTGCTAAAATAGAACGAGCCCACCAGACGTGCGGCGGACCCGCAAGGGCAGTTCTCAGCGACGCCGATCTTCCTGAGTCGATGTGGACTGAGACGGAGAAAGCTTCCACTTATTTTGGCAACCTCTTACCTCTTGCCCACGGCCCTTTTAAGGGGAAATCTCCGTGATGTTATCTTTGACGTTTGGAGGTTGGGGAAGGGGGGGCATCTAAATCTCTCGAGAGAGATGATGTTGAGGGTGAGATGTTCTCTGTTAATTGGCAACAGCCCCCCCTTCCCCTATCGCAACAAATGACCCCAGAAGATCAAGGAATCGTTTCAGGGGAGGACCCGGGAGGAGAGATTCCGGCAGGGGGAGAAAGTCCCCCGGTAGGAAATCCCCCTCCCGCTCCGACCCTCACTCTGGAATCCCCCCTGAGGAGTCATTCCACACTCCGCAAACTGACGAGGATAGCGAGGCAGAAGAGGGACCGGTGTTTGTGAGCACGAGCCCGCCCCCCTTAGAGCCTCCGAGGCCCAAAGTTGCTCAGCCGAGTGACGAGCAGGGGGAGATAAAGAAAGCAAGAAGGGAGCGTAAGCCCAAAGAAAGACAAAGGTTATCCGGAACGTATGTGGAAATCCCGGAAATCCCGGCAAGGGCTTTGGGGAGCAGTGGGCTAGATTGACTTACGGGGATAAATGGGAGACGGCGATACGACGGGGGACGGCAACAGCCCCGTCTGCTCCCGTTACCCGTAAATCTAAACGCTTTCCCGCGCATAGCGTCTTGTTTGACGACGGCGTCACGGATAAGATATTAGACACAGAAATCCTCAAATATGCCAAAGCCCCACAACAGTCAGAAGCTATGCCCGAATTGCGTGAGCGAAAAGCCGCAACTG
>WBZZ01001503.1:142500-156815 GCA_019918135.1 Paulinella micropora
AATGTCACGGTCAAAAAATGTCATTTAGCCGCTGTGATGTTGTGCATGCTGCTGCTTGCCGGCAGGAGGCAGGTGTCAACGCAGAGTACCTGTACGAGGACTCCCCCAAACACAAGCATCAGTTGGAATATGCTATCAAGGTCAGCTTATGACTCGATGTCTGGGCTCGTCGTAGCTGGCCACGTAGTGACCATGCCGAAACATGTTTAACCGTAATCCGCAAAATTTTAGCGAAAATAATTGTTGATTCTGAGTGCTTATGTTGGGCTGGTCTGATAGGAGGGGATTCCGTACATCGTGTTCATAGAGCCGTCACAAAAGACGCTTCAAATCAGGAACATAACCACTAAACAAGATGATCAGGTCTATATCTGGCCCCTATATCAACACTTTACTGCATTTTCTTACATTGTAACAATTTTACTCTTCCAGGTGGGTCGAGGCGAGGTGTGCGCTTTCTTCGCAAGCCGTTTGAAAGTGGACGCGTCTGCCAAACCAGTTGCATCAGCAGGCGCTTCTGCAAATCCAGCGGAGGTTCTGTTATATTGACAGAAAATCCACTCAAGATATCATTTCTAACGACATGCGATACTTGATTTACCACGAGTTCTGAGTGCGTCGTTTGACAGCCCCTCTCTGACGTTGTCTTCAGAATCGTGATAGCACTACTATTGCTTGAGGCAGCAAACAATTTTGTTCACTTGAGCGTTGTTTGTTATGCGTGTGCAGATGCAGCGGCTGGAGCAGCGCGCGGAGGTCGCTGAGAAACAACTGGCTTCTGTGCTGCGGCGACTGGAGACAATAGAAAAGCTGCTGGTGAGCGACAGCCGTGGAGCTTCTAGGAGCAGAGCGCACAGATAAAGATTAGGAGAGCAGGCTGGCGCAGAGATGACAGTTTTCACTTTTGCTTCCCTTTTTGTATTCCCTTCATGTTGTACCCTTCGTTCAAGTTTTTCTCTGTAGAGTCACCTTTTTTCTTTTTTTTTTTTTTTTTTTTTTTCACCACATTCCTTTTCATACTTCGTCTTCGCACTCATCTCTACGAGTGGCAAGATTTATTGAATATTAATAAACGAGTGATTGCGTACTAGTCTCAGTAGGAGGTCACATTAAATCTGACAGGCAAAACTTCAGAGGGCAGGTACATATAGCGACCATACTGTACTTTTGAAAAGCCTGCATCGCTCGGACCGTTTCGACCAAAAAATAGGTCGTACTTAATGGACTCATAAATTATTTATTGAATGTCAAGCTTCTTATGTTAGACCTATTAATATTATAATTAACCGGATAGTCAGTATGGGCCGGCATATGTAATGTGTGTCGTTAGAGCCATTACGTATGTCCGGCCTAGTATATAATTGGGCCGTCCCTTGGCGCCCTTTTCTCAATAAAGTATCTACTGTAGGGCACAGCAAGTATACGGCAGATTATTAAGTTAGTCTCACATGTTATAGAGCCTTGTAGCGTGAACATTAGGTCTAGTAGACGTACTATCGGGGCGTGCGGAAGGCTGCCACCCAAAATGCAAACAGGTGTACTGCGGAAGGCTGTCACCAAATATTTAAATCTGGTGTGTGTGCGGAAGGCTACCACCAGTCTGGTGTGTGTGCGGAAGGCTACCATAAGTGGATTGTGCGGAAGGCCGCAGTGCCACTTAGTCGTTAGTCACACTATAACTAATCATTTCCTAACTCCATCTCGCGGCTTCTCTACTCACAGAGAAAGCAACATTGGTAGTCGAGCCTCCCTCCTACCTTCCGCCCTTGGTATGCCCGAACAATATGGCGTATCAAGGTTTTGACTTGTTAAAATGATGCTATTCAGATGCACCCTTCAAATCACCTGCAAAGGAAGAGGAAGAAGATGAAGACGAACAGGAGACAGTAGTAGTAAAGGTAGAGGAGAAAGACAAGGGAAAGAAAAAAGAGGGTCACGAAACTGCAAGTGCAAAAACTGCCTCTGCAGCAAGCCGTCACCACTATTTGCATTACAATTGGGAGCCAGATATTACACGAAAGAGAAAGAAGCTAAGCTAAACAGATTGCTCTATGCCTTTCTACTTCAATCATGTGCTCACGATAGGAAGGTGATGACCATAATGAGGCAGGGGATACGGACGGTGTTAAGTGTTTCCTCGCCCTCAAAAAACATTATGGAGGTCTTGACCTCATAAGGTTTGAAGAGGACCAGGAAAAACTATACCACTCGTACCCTAAGAAGGTTAGTGAGGTGAGTAGCTGGCTAGCTGACTATCTCACGACTATCAAAACACAAGAAAAGACGATGGGAGTGATACCAGAGATGATAAAGACAGGCATGATCATGAAAAAATTAAAACACCTACCTGTCTACCAAGCCTACTATCGTAACACTTGGTGTCCTCTCTTACCTACTCAAAGACCTAAGCTGCCTGAATTCATCAAGGTAGTAGAGCAGTTAGCTCAGAGCAATGTATCAGAAACTAGAATGCGTAAACGCTACGGATCTGGTAGCTCTAAGAGCGACCCTATCACTATCAACACAGTAGCAGGAATAGCTCAGGGCAAGAAGAAGAGCAAGTCATCACAGGCTTATGGTGAGGGGGAGGACAGTGTTTGTTGGAACTGTCTGTCCCCTGACCATAAGATTGCTTTCTGTCTAGTCAGATGTCAACTCAAGGACTGTCCCAAGGACGGACATGGTCCCTTGAAATGCCCCATAAGAAGGAGAACTAGGGTCTCTGAGAAGTTGCGTGGGAAGGAGAAGAGAGAGGGCAGTCAGAGTGATTAGACGGACAGACACAAGAAGAAAGAAGAAGAAGGAGCAAAGAAGAAGAAGAAGGAAGGCAGCAGAGGAGAGGGACGAAAGCTGAAAGCAGCAGACTTCATTAAAAAGAAGAAAATGATCAGCTTAAACGCTGAATCATCTGACTCCTCTAACTCACCCTCCCACTCTGAAAGTGAAGAAGAAGATGAACCCCCAACTAACCAATCTCCTTCTGAGTCTGAAGAAGAATCAGAAGTAGATGGTGAGTTGGGGATTCACCACATGGCAATTATGATGATGGGGAGACTGAGAGAAGATGATAGTGGTGTGTGTGTTGAGGAAGACAACCCCCACCCTCAAACAACACCCCGATGCCACTTTTATATAAACGCATCTAAGGCACCTGGCGCAAGAAGTAGAGAGGGAGGAGGTGTTGAGAGTGGTGTGTGTAGAGGAGAGCAGAAAGGACATGCATAATCTATACAAAATGACTCCACACACACTCGCCCCACTATTCCACCCCTTCACGAGAAAAAGTTTTTGACCACCCTTGATATGGCTGGCGGACCCAACTCCCCTAAACCAAATCATACCTTTGGAAGGGAATTGGGCCCTCAGAAGACGTACAAGGGTAGGATACGTAAAATTACTCGAAATACAACCCAGTCACGTTACGAGAAGTAGGTGGCCCACCCCTCAACCTCCACCAGTACGTATAGTTGACTGTCATGTCACAAGCAGTAAGCAGTGTGAGGCGACAGTGCCAGATACAAGAGTTTCATGGGGGGGAAGCAACCCTAGGTTCAGTTTTTTCCTGTACTTGCTCAATATTTTACCTCTCTAGTACTCTCTCTTCCTTTCTTGATCAACATGAAGCGAGCAAAAGTCATGGTCTATCAGTCTAGCAGCGCACTTCCCACCCTGCACCCCCTTTCTCGCCGCTCCCAATCTCCACGAGCACCTAATGCTATGTATTACGAACCCGCCACTTTGTTTACACACATCACTTTGTGGAAAGCAAACACCAACCCTGCTCAATCCAACAACGCAACTACATCTCTTTGCACAACCACTACTACTACTACTACTACTACTACTACTACTACTACTACTACTACTACTACTACTACTACTACTACTACTACTACTACTACCACTACTACATCGATAGGAGGAGTGGGAGAAATAGGGGAAGGAGTAGGGGGAGTAGGAGTGAAAGTAGGAGGAGTAGGAGTAAAGGGAGTAGAAGTAGGAGGAGGGGGAGCAGTAGAGGATAGACCGTCTGTACATACTTTGCCTGTACCAACTTTGAACCACACTTCGTCTTCTCAACCTACCACTGCACTATCTGATACATCCTCATCACCTTTATTTGGACCCCCTGAGGTCATGGAAGAGGGAGAGCCAGGTAGAGGTGAGGATAGCAACGTTTGGGTAAGGGACGAAAAGCGGTGTTAAAAGGTGGAGGACTACCCCCCATCGAAGAAATACAACGCTTGGTTAGTGCTCTCAATCAGGGGCTTAAGAGTAGAACAGTGACAGACGGGTTGATTACGAGCCAGGAGGGGGAATATGATGAATTCTATACAGAATTATATTACGCTATGCATGATTGCGTCCTTACCCTTGCTACCAAACACAACAATCCGTTTGCACGAGGCATCGTTTCTTCTTTCCCTTACATGGTGAAGGAGGTAGAGGATCTCGAGGATGTGTTGGGTGGATTGACACCTCCAGAAGAAGACGAACCCCAAAGCCCATCAGACACAGACACCACCACTTCATTCCCCGAACAACCACACTCTGAATGCTCTATCATGTTGATGGACAATAACTCTGACCACAGGACTGACAGCAGCAATATAGTGTGGGTAGACGATAGTGGTGCAAGCGAAACACAGTCCCCAGATAGGTCTACGTTTGTTAGCGTTAAGAGAGCTCGATTAAATTTCGCATAGCAAAAGCAAGCATTAGAACAGAGTACAAAGGGAAAGTTTAAATGAATCTGTCGGGAGCTCATGGGGAAGAAGTCAATGTCCTTGATGCCCACACTACCTACAACCCGCACCTAAAGTACGGGTTAGTGGCTACTTCGGCATGGGTTCTTAAGGGTTTTGCTGTCATACACCAAAACAATCAAGTGATAGTGCTCAGGAAGCCTATTCTTATTACGGAAGACCAAATCGTGGCGAGAGGGAGAGCACTCCCAAAACCACTTGACGGTGTTTGATGCCCCGGGCACCCCACCTCTCAATCCTAACGAGTGGTATGAGCCCACAAGTACCTCTACTACTATGCCCCCCATCACAAGTGAGACTCCCGAGCCCGACGATGATGACAGTGTCACGTCGGACCCGGGGGACAAGCTTGACAACCCACCTCTCATCTTTCTCAGAAAACCAACCCACCTACATACCATGACGTATACTGTTTATTGTCACCGTGCATTTGTGGTTGGCGATGTGACGTACCTAATACATACGTACCCTACTCTACTGAGATAGATCACGAGAAAGATGAGAGGGCTGAGAGTAAGAGAGATAAAGCGCTAGGTAGTAAAGCTTTATGTCCTATTGTTCGTCCTCACTATCATGAAAACATACATGCCACTGTGTTCCATCGTATGTGTAAGCACAGAGGGGTAAAAGCCATGGAGCGAATGGCTAACTATATGGGAGTAAAGATAGTGGGGAGAGAGTGGAGGCAACGAGTAATGAGATGCGAGTGGTGCTTAAAGAATAAGATAAAGAGAGTGCCCCATTTCAAAGACAACCACCACACGGTAGAACGCCACCCTGGGGTTCACATAACAATGGATACTCAGGGTTGGTGGAATACCTTATCGTGGGACGGGAAAAAGTACAAGTTCACCGTCAAATGTCTTGCATCTGGGTTTGAGTTAGACTATTATCTGAGACATAAGAATGAGTTTTTCACATACTTCCTTGAGGCCGTTGCCTTCTTCGAACGGCATACGGGAAGAAAAGTGAAATTCTTGACTTGTGACCAGGAATATGGTAAGTACAAGGAGTTTCAGACTTGGATTGATGTAAATCAACCAGTCCTCCTTAAGGCTCCGACGGGGGAGAAACAGGCAGTTGCTAAAATAGAACGAGCCCACCAGACGTGCGGCGGACCCGCAAGGGCAGTTCTCAGCGACGCCGATCTTCCTGAGTCGATGTGGACTGAGACGGAGAAAGCTTCCACTTATTTTGGCAACCTCTTACCTCTTGCCCACGGCCCTTTTAAGGGGAAATCTCCGTGATGTTATCTTTGACGTTTGGAGGTTGGGGAAGGGGGGGCATCTAAATCTCTCGAGAGAGATGATGTTGAGGGTGAGATGTTCTCTGTTAATTGGCAACAGCCCCCCCTTCCCCTATCGCAACAAATGACCCCAGAAGATCAAGGAATCGTTTCAGGGGAGGACCCGGGAGGAGAGATTCCGGCAGGGGGAGAAAGTCCCCCGGTAGGAAATCCCCCTCCCGCTCCGACCCTCACTCTGGAATCCCCCCTGAGGAGTCATTCCACACTCCGCAAACTGACGAGGATAGCGAGGCAGAAGAGGGACCGGTGTTTGTGAGCACGAGCCCGCCCCCCTTAGAGCCTCCGAGGCCCAAAGTTGCTCAGCCGAGTGACGAGCAGGGGGAGATAAAGAAAGCAAGAAGGGAGCGTAAGCCCAAAGAAAGACAAAGGTTATCCGGAACGTATGTGGAAATCCCGGAAATCCCGGCAAGGGCTTTGGGGAGCAGTGGGCTAGATTGACTTACGGGGATAAATGGGAGACGGCGATACGACGGGGGACGGCAACAGCCCCGTCTGCTCCCGTTACCCGTAAATCTAAACGCTTTCCCGCGCATAGCGTCTTGTTTGACGACGGCGTCACGGATAAGATATTAGACACAGAAATCCTCAAATATGCCAAAGCCCCACAACAGTCAGAAGCTATGCCCGAATTGCGTGAGCGAAAAGCCGCAACTGCACCACCCTTGTCGACCAACAAAAACTCTGATTCGGACCTCAATACTAACGATCCCGGCATTGAGGTCACCTCAGAATTTGCGTTTGTCGAGGGGGAGAGGGAGAGGGTAGAGGTGCAGAGAGCGGCACATAAACCGCGATGGAGATTACACGAACAGGCGGAAATTTCGAGTGAAACATTATCACGGGAAAGAGGGCAAGAGCTCATGTCGCGGTATGTGCCCGGGAGGAAAATCGGGCGGAGTATTGTCTCGTAAGTGAGAAATTCCCGGAATTCCCAGTAGTACAAAAACCAAAAGACCGTAAGCAAGCTAGACAGAAGGAATTCGAACAGCTCAAAGAACTAAAAGCATTTGTTTGGCGAAAAGTCAGCGAAGCGAAAATGTCGGGCACACCAATCATTCCTATAAAATGGATAGATACGGTAAAACAACAAGGTACTGCGGACGAATTCCATAAAGCCCAGATAATCCTACGAGGGGACCTCCTGAAAGCTTACGCTCAGTACAATCCCAGAAAGACTTACTCTCCCACAGCCCAACACAGGACCATTTTGCTCATGGTAGCCTATGCAGCCTTTTTCGGAATAGACCTATGGCTGATTGATTTCACGACCTATCTGCATGCAAATCTCCCCTATGACATATATGTCAAACCGCCGGCCGAATTTCATACTGCGGACTATGTCTGGCTTCTGAAGAAGGCCCTATACGGCCGTCTTTGGTACGACGTACTGTCCGGGGAGCTCATTACCGAACACAAATTCAAGCCCCTCACGCTAGACAGGGCCTCTTTCGTAAAGCATGGGAGTAGCCCCCAAACTACCCAACTGGTGTCCTTTCACGTCGATGATGGCTGTCACACTGCGTCGCAAGAAAAGCACACCAAGATGGTGAAGTGTTCGAAAAGAGAGGATTCCGGTGCAAGGACCTAGGCAAAGCCACCGAATTCAAAAACATTTAGATCATCCAGTCTGGGGATTACTCTGCATCAACGTAAGTATGAGTTGTTGATCTTGGAGGAGTTGGGTTATATGAAGGAGATACCGGCTAAAACGCCATTCACTTCTGATAACCCCGCTCCCCTAAAGAAGGACCATCGCCTATTACGTTATGACTTAGATGCTTGATAGGGATGCTTATCTTTTTGGCTGTTCACACCCGGCCACTCCTCATATGCCCTTTAAGTATAGCAGCTAAGTCCCAAGTCCCTAACCCGGGGATGTCTTATGCTATGGTGCACAGAATGTTTTTGTGGCTTCTGACCCCGCGAGCGTTATTCTTCAGAAGAGGAGATCAAAATTTACGGAAGTTGCTAGAAACCAATTTCTCGGTTCCTAAAACTCCGGAATCTTGGAAACCTAACCTGGAATCTTGCGCAGCGGCCAACGCAATCGATGATATCATTGAAAAATCCGCAATGCCCGGAATGGATATGTTCAGCGTGCCAGTTCTCGCCAATGTAGACAGAATTATTGCGGAGCAACCGATAGTCGGATTTGTAGACTCGGATTTTGCGGGGGATAAAAACTCACGTAAATCAAGATCCGGATACGTTTACTTATTCAACGGAACACTAATTTCGTGGTTTTCTAAACTACAATCCGTGATAGCCCAATCTAAATTAGAGTCCGAGACCGTTTCTGCAAATGAGGCGGTTACAGAACTTCTTGCATTGCAACAAACTTTACGGGATATCGGGATAAATCTTGAAGGACCTACTCCTCTCTTCGAGGATAACGAAGGAACGATATTATTGTCGGAGAGAGGACTAGGGGAAGCTAGGACCAAGCACATAGAGGTCCGATACCACCTCCTAGCGCAACTCGTGAGAGAAGGAAAGGTCAAACTATTCCGGGTCCCTACGGAGGAAAATATCGCAGATGTGTTCACCAAAATACATTTTACGGTAGACAGATTTAATTATCTGGCTGGAAAAATCTCCGTTGTGCTTAGTAGGCAAAATTGCGCTAAATTCAGGATAAAACCCGATCAATTCCCATATTAGTAAGGTTTATCTTCTTGAACTTCTTTTATATTCCGGGGTATGTAATACAATAATTTTCTCGCATATTACACATAAGTTGTACAGGTGAGCGAATAGACGAGTGCCGACGGGGCCCGGTGGCGAGTGACCGGCGCCGGAGTTCATTGTTCATGTCAGACATAAGTATTTGAGGTTGTCAAACCGTGACGACTTCGCCCGGTTTCCCAGCCTGAAATACTACGAAGATCTCGTCCCTTTCGCTCGTTCCGTTCCAACTTCTATCCGCTTCGCTTCAACTTCTATCTCTATACACTTATATACATAAGAATCTATAAGAAGCCGACATGGAGTCCGGCTGGTCGGTGAACGTGCCACACGGGAGTGTGGAACAACACGGACGTACGTCAGACCAGCCAGATGTACCAGACAGGCCGATAATTACAGATATCGTGTCTTTGTTCATATATATATTGTATTATTTTATGTTCTTTTTATACCCCTCTACGGGAAGCGCTGCAAAATTTATAAATTCATACTACCGGATAGATAGTTCAAGTTGATCATACCTTTTGATAGATCAGTACAGATGGATACATTATCATATGTCTTATTTTTATATATTATGGTTACTTACGCGATCATATATATATCAATATTATATGTGTATTATGACCATACCGTACTTGTGTTACATAATGTTACTCAACATAGGGTAGGGGATGCGTAGGACCTAATCCTCTTCTCGTCGACCAGGCCTAGCTTGACTAGGGGGAGCTGCCCTGTATGTAATCTAGTTGATGCATACTTGCCCTAGCAAGCCGGGTAGCCACCATCGACATAACCTCTTGGAGAGAGTGAGGTAAGAGTAAGTAATATTATTATGTTTTAAGTCTGTGTTTTTATAATTTTCACAGAATGGATGTATTGGGACCTACAGTTAATTTAATAATTTACTTTGATCCAGGGGGAGTGTTAGACCTATTAATATAATTAACCGGATAGTCAGTATGGGCCGGCATATGTAATGTGTGTCGTTAGAGCCATTACGTATGTCCGGCCTATTATATAATTGGGCCGTCCCTTGGCGCCCTTTTCTCAATAAAGTATCTACTGTAGGACACAGCAAGTATACGGCAGATTATTAAGTTAGTCTCACATCTTAGTCCTAGGATGCTTTGAGCAACTCAGCATGCTCATCTATGGAGGCCTTTACCGACTCCTTTCAGGTCCACCGGTCCTGTCTCGTACAGTTACCAAAGTAAGGGAAGGCAAGTCATTTAATAAAGTGATTTCTAAGAACGACACGTCACAAAACTAAGATAAGCGTTACTGAACTAAGGTAGAGTCCTGAGGTAAATCAGTATTAATATAATGACTGTAACCCAGTTATTAATACTGTAGGCATCACCCCCCGGATAGCCGGTAAAAAGTACCTTTTCCTGGTGACAGGTGCACCAGCTTATTTTTCAATATTATTTGTCCGGATTGGACCTGATGCCATTTTATTCCTGGTCTGTTGCCGTTTTCCTTTTTGGCTTCACTGAGCTAATACAACGAGACATCATTCTCATTCTTGAGGACTGTGTTTGGTTGTATTACCGACTTTTTTTCGAGCTATCGTTGGGAGCATTACATTTGGAGTCCACATCACTAGTGTGATTTCTTTCTGCTTTGACACAGGCAACAGAGTGAATTTTCACTGACCTGTCTCACACGGAGACGTCAGACGAAAACAAATACTCCAACACAGCTCCCTCATAACTCTTTCACAAAACAAATCATTTGATTGGTCTCAAGCAGGTGTCTCGTACCCTCTAGCCCAATCAGTATCTGTGTGCTCACAAGGAGACATCAGATACAAACTCTCTGTCGTTCTTGCTGTTCTCACACAGAGACCAAGAAGAAGAAGGTGGACAGAAGAGTGAAGGAACACACACAAAACACAAACAAGCATAGGGACAGGAGCACAACACTTTACCCTTCTAGTTTGTGCATTTATCTGCATTATCTCACACATACGTCAGAGTATTTTTGCAAATCTCTGATCGTTTTCTAAAGGTAGGTCTGAGAACCTATCCGACCGACTGTCGACTTCTTCAAGGAGAGCTTTTCTAGCTTCTCTATTACTATCTGTGTGTAGGTCCAAGAGCCTCATACTAGATACAATATAGAAAAGAAGGAGGAGAAAGTAATCTGAGTAAGGAGAACAAGAAATCGAAGAAAGTCTCAAAGACTATTTTTCTTAAACAAAAACAAACATACAAACAGTGTTTCATAGAGGACAGGGAATCTTATCCTACCCTCTCTATTAGTTTCTCTCTTCACTAGTCAATCGACTGAAGGAGGAACAGAACACAAACGAACAAAAACCAAACATAGGAGCTGACACTGTCCTCCTGTTGATCACTACTACGACATCATGTCGACAGAGACCGCCGAAGTGAGTGAATTCTCGGAGGCAGATCAAAGAAGAGAAGAAGAAGAAGGAGGAGGAGGAAGAGGATTGAATGAAGGAGGAGGAGGAGGATTGAATGAAGGAGGAGGAGGAGATGAAGGAGTAGGAGGAGTAGAAGAGGGCTGGGATGATGAAGGAAGATATGGAGGAGACGAAGATGAAGGAGGATTTGAACAAGAAGAGACGGGAGGAGGAGGAGCATATGGTAATCCCTTACCACCTGCCTACACGGGAGGAGGAGGACGGAAAATGATCGACTTGATTCATAGTGATGGAGAGGAGATCACAGTGGAGGAACAACAGTGGGTGCAAGACCACTATGACCTCACTAAAAAAGAGTTTGATAACAAGATGGGGGTAGAGAAGGACACCTATGTGTGGATCCCTCAGGATCAAAGAAGAGAAAAAAGTCGTGCTAAAAAGGATGTCTATATCCTATTATCAAACACAGCACAGCTCCTCGGCAAACTGGTCTCTGATCCAGAAAAGAGAAAGAAGATACAGCATATCAAGTTTGGGGACACACACACCCACCTTGAATTACTCGATGCTATCTTTGGGGTGTACACTCAAACCCTGATTTGGGAACGTACATACGGCCCACGATGTGAGGGTTACCTCCAGTACACAAACCCAAGAGCAACGGCCAGATTCCTCGCGACTGGTCAGGAGGCAGTCGATGAAACAAAAATGAAGACCAATCTGGGTTCGAAAAACTCGAGTGGCATATTTCATTTTTTTACAATGGAAATAAAGGCCTTGGAGGAGGGGAAGGCAGAGATGGAAAAAAGCATTAAGGCAGCAGGAGAAACTCATCCTGTGATTGATGAGTTAGAGAAGACCGACAGAGTTCTGACCAAGATCAGACTGTTGATGGGTGCGTTACTGCACAAGGAGGCATGGAAGAGATGGATTCCTACCAAGGATCACTCTGTCCTTAAATCACTTAGTAACGCACCACCGGTCGCCAACAAAGCAGGTGTTGACCAATATGTGGAGAAATATAATTTTCTCAGATCTGCTTCTGAATTGGTGGCCTTTATCACTCATGCTCAAAAGCTGGTGATATCTGAGAAGAAGAAGGCGAAAGAGAATGAGGAGTTCGAGAAGACGATGAGACTGGAAAGAATGAAAGCAAAAGTGAGTGGTGCAAAGACACACCCTCCGACATATTTGACCCCACCAGCTCCTGCCCCACCAGCCCCTGCACCCTCGGGTTCAACTACGGTGGTGGTCACAAACACGGAGAAGAAGGACAGACAGAACATCATAAATGCCTTCAAGGGGAAGAAAGGAGGAGTGGCAAGTCTCATGCTATATGCCAAGACGAGCTCAGACAAAGACTCTGATGCTTCGCTTCTGAGCAAGCTCAAAGAGATCAATGCCTGCATGAAGGCTTTTCCTTGCGACGAAACGCAGGAATACGAGGCCCTTGTTACTGTTTTTGACCAATCTCTAGTCTCGGAGGGATTTGATCTGACACAGTACAAGTTTTTGAGAAAGAAGGAGGAGATTAAGAGAAACAATGCAACAGGCCTAGACGCTCAGTGTGAACTGGCGGTGGCCACACTCATTTCATATTTTCAATCTCATGGATACCAGCATCTCTGCACTGGTACTCTCATAGGATTTGAAATCTTTGAGACAGTGGCGATGAGTTTGAGGAGTGTTGTTGGCTTGGCAGCGACCCTTACGGAAGTAGTTTCCTCCTATGGGCTATTCTATGGCCGCAAGTCGATCATCCTCTATTTCTTTTCGGCGTTACACACAGTTAACCCGAGTAAGCTTACTCAGCTCATACAACAATGCTCGACGTTTAGCTCAGTGAAGTCCAAGAACTTCCTCGAGACACACGTGTTCGAAAATACGGTTCAAAGCGTTGCTCCGTCAGCACTGTTTCAAGAAGTGATGAGTGCATGCTCAAACATGGACTGGCTCACGGAGGCACATATGGCACAGGCAGGCGGTGTACCTGTTGGCGCACAAGCCATGTACACAAACAGAGTTGCCGGTTGGAAGAGACAGAGAGAGCCAGACCTGAAGACCGCATGTTGGAGGTTCGCGGGCTTGCAGTGTAAGGCACAGATGGAGAACAGAGACTGCTCTTTCAATCATGATAGGCAGAACCCAACAGCAAGGGCAAATTTTCTGATCAGGACGGAAGGCAAGGAACCGGGCCTTTTCAATATGCTTCAGATTGCCGCTGTGAACGAAGGTTGGTATGCCAATATGTGTGATGATGAGGAGTTACGAGAGGCAATCATTACCTACATGAAGAGGATGAAGGAGAAGAAGGAGGAAAGAGAGAGACAAAAGAACTTAAAGGCCTCTCAAAGAGGACGAGAAGGAGGAGCAGGAGCAGAAGGACGAGGAGGAGGAGGAGGACGAGGACGAGGAACATGGAGAAGAGCCTCGAGGTGGCAGGGAACCCCTCAGAGAGGAAGAGGAGGAGGTCGGGGATATACCCCTTATTAAAACAAGTGATTCGGCCAAATGTGGGGTATCAATTTTTCCGAAATTGTCCTACAGGTGATTTTGCACTTTTTGATTCGGACATTGAAAATGTGTTTTATTTAGTAAAGATAATCTTGAATAAGCTGAATAACGTATTAAAAATGATTTGCCAGTTATATTAAAGCTAAATTGTGTCAATACATTGACTGATCCAGACACCTGCTGTGAGGGGGGGGGGTGGGGGGGGGGGGGGGAGGCACCGGGAGGAGTAAAAAAGAGAATACATTTTAATCACACAATACATTCTTTTTATTTTTCAAATAAATCTAATTTTTAGTATTTTTGAGAAACTTCAACGCTCAACTTACTGATTTTTGAGTGCCATAGCCGCAAGTGCAAAATCATAATAATTATAGCCGGGTGAGCTGTTGGGTGGGAATTGATAGATACCGCGAGTGGCTGTGTTTTGCATAGCCTGCTGTGCAGCTCTCTTCTCTTTCTTCTTCTTCTTCTTCTTCTTCTTCTTCTTCTTCTTTTTCTTCTTCTCTTTCTTCGTCTGTTCTTCTTCCTCTGACTCACTACTACTAGAGCTATCACTAGTACTAGTGCTATCGTCACTGTCTGAGTCACTGGAGCTGTCTTTCTTCTTCTTTTTCTTCTTCTTTTTCTTCTTTTTCTTCTTTTCTTCTTTTCT
>WBZZ01001504.1:0-55000 GCA_019918135.1 Paulinella micropora
ACGGGTAAATCTAAGCATACATGAAGCAAAGATCGCGGAAGAACAAGCACGACAGTTACTCGATGAGGAGTTCATTGAGAGATCGACATCTCCAATAGTTTCCCAACCGAGACTGGTACCTAAAACGGTAAGAAAGTGGCGCTTAACGGTTAACTATGCCCGCGTCAATAAAATTTTAGAGGAGGAGAGAAATCCATTACCTACTCTTGAAGAAGGAAGGAGAGTATTGCGGAACGCCAAGGTATACTCAGTCATTGATCTAAAGAATGGCTTCTGGCAAATCCCACTGGATGAAAAGTCCAGATGGCTGACGGCGTTTGTAGTAGGAATGGAGATATATCAGTGGAAAGTGCTTCCGCAGTAGTATTAAAGTATAATACCGGTCACCTAACAACAGCAGACACTTCCTATGTTCCCAAGAATGCGAGAACTGATTACCCTTTAATAATCAAAAATCAAATATAACACTTCCAGTTATATCCTTTATTATCTATATCAATAATCACTAATGCCTATACTGAATCATACCGGACCGAACTGTCTATTAATAATTGGAATTACTTAATACGATACATAAATGTATCACTGCTCCCCTTTAAGTCCATTATTAATAAGTAAAAGAGGTCCTAATAAAACTTCAAGTTTTAAAGTCCTATTTCGGCTTCATTCCGAAAAAGCGGTTATCGACCGTCTTGAGCCCATGGACGAACGTACTGCTTCGAATCGCATCTCTCTTCTCTTTGAAAGGGCCCATACTCTTCGGCTTGGTGTTGATATCCGCTGAATTTTCCGCATCACGGATGTGGAACACCTTCACGTTCCCTTCGGATACCTCATGGTTGATGTGGGCCAGCTTGAACTCCAAATGCCTCTGACGCCTCGAGAAGATTTTGGTGTTAGCTCCTAAGACAGTGGCTGAGTTGTCGATATAAATCGTAGGTGGCTCCGCCGCCAACCCCTCAAGCAACTTGTTAGACTCATGCACCGGAATCTCCCGAAGAAAGTTGTGAATGGACTTGCTGACATTTATGATGGTTGAGAGGCATCTCGTCTCCGCTTCATTCGTAGAGTTCGACGGTACACGCTGCTTTTCTGAGTATGACGCAATGACTCCACCCGCCAGCGTGGCCAGACCCCCCGACCTCGAACGATAGTCCCACTCGGAACCATACGACGCGTCGCCAAACGCAATCACATTCCTATTCCCGTCGGACACATAGTGGAGACCCTGCTCCTCCTGACGAAGTATGTAACGCAACAACCACTCGGCCACATAGTAATCGAACTGGTCGCGCTTCGACTGAAACTCTGCCAACCGGGACAAGGGCCCCACGATCTCCCATAAAACCGCCCGCACCCAACCCAAATCACCGCAAACCTTTGGCGGCTCATACTTGCTGAGCTCCGAAGGACGTGACTCCCCTCGAGTCGTCACCCACGGCGTACCAACCGGCGCCCACTCCTTCCCATCAGCTCGTGGATACTTCTTGCGTAGATTACGAATGTATTCGCGACACGTGACCATCGTATGGAAGCGCCCCTCCTCATCCTCCCACTGCGTCACTTCGCGCCCCAAGATGCAGCAAATGGTTTTGTTAACCGTAATCGTACCCTGACGCGCCTTCAAGCGCCCCCAGAACCAATTGGAGAACTCGCCGGACGTCGGTGCCAGCACGTAATCATCAACATGCGTTGTTGCCAGCGCCGTCAACTTCATCTTATCATCCTCCATGGAAAAGACACACGGATCATAGGGATTAGGGTCATACCAATAGACTTGTAGTCGTATCAATACAAATTCGCGGAGTCCCGCAGCCCATTGAACCCTGCCCACGCCTCGTACACATACCCCGGCGGATTGTACAAGCCCGGAAGTCGAATATAGACAGGCGAATCGCGTCGTGCCTTCAGGAACGCCGACACATCGTCGCCATTCTCCAATCGTATACGCTGCAGCGTCGCAACCGCAAAGAAGCAACGCAACGCATGCTCATCAGGGGTGGGCATCGACGTTGGGCCGCAATCCACACCAGGCCTCTGCTGACACCCCTTCGCAGCCACCCTAGACTTCTGCTCCATGCATTCTCCCTCCTCGTACTTATCGAAGTCGGCGAACCGCACTCCAACAACCTTGGTCCCTTTTGGGACCGCATCCTTGCGCACCAATCGCAACGCATCCAACTCAAAGTGCTTCTGTATATCCTTCAATCGAGACTCTACAAATCTCTCAGATTGATTAGCCTCGTTGACTGGGACAGGAACCGTAATGACGAGCAAGATTGGTCGTCGCTCAACCGTGTCCATCCCGAACACACATGCATCCCCCGCCTTCACCAAGGAACGAAAATCCCCCAACGAGGGCACCTCCATCATCATATAGCAGCAGCGAGCATCCCCAGGCTCAGTAGGATGGCGAGAACGCTTGCCTTCCACGATATTGGACTCGCTAACCGCAGCCCCATCCCACTGCACAGGCACTCCCCTTGAATCCCGACATTCCCCATCCAAGCACGACGCACCCAGAGGAACTGGGACCACAGGCCCACTCACTGCACCATCCGACTGCACAGCCTGTTGCAAAGCCGCCACTTGAACACTCGGAGCAAGGGCAACACGACTTGGTTGTGCCCCCACAGATCCAACACCATCTGAGCCAAGGGACCAAGCGACGACACCTCTATCGTTGGACCAACTGGAAAAACACCACCCACATAGCCACCTGCACCAGAATCACCGATCCCATCTTGAACGTCCAGATCCCCAAGCTGAACCTCCTCGGAAGCAGAAGCATCCTCCCCATCGCCAGCTCGCTCCACAACACGAAGCAAATTCCAGGCACCTCCCCAAAAAAGGTACGCCACTCCGGAACCGCTTCGGCCCGCTCCAAGTCCGACGTGATAAATGAGGTGACCAGGTCCGTTCTCTGTGAACCTTTTTAGTAAATTGTTGGCGAACCTGCAAGGTGATCCACAAAGTCCACATGCTTATCTTCCACCACCTTCTTCTTGATCGTCGACCAGAGCAGGTAAGAGGACGTATCCACGGCCGGGCCCAAATACACGCACAACTCCGCAGTCAGAGGTGTGTCTTTTCGCGTGCCCACATGCCTGTAAGCCAAGCAGCCAAAAACATGCCACGCTGAAATGTGAGGTAGCTCCCGACGGTAGAACTCCTCGTAGCTGGAGACATCCTCCTTATGAGGAAACGCATTCAAAATGTAAGTTGCATAAAGCAAAGCGTAGCCGAAGAACTGGTATGGGGCACACCTTGCCACCATAAGTGCCCTTGCCACACGAAACACCTGCTGCAACCAGGTCTCAGCCACTGCGTTCTTATTAGAGTCGTAGCGTCCTCGTAGAGGTATAATCCCCTTTTCTCGTAGCAGGTCCGCACACACTGTAGAAATCCACTCCCGTCAGACCGAAACTGCTTGGTAGGATGAGCGTGAGTCCCACACAACGCAATGACCGCCTTAAGGTTAGCCACCCCCACTGCAGCCTCCTTCGTTCGCTGAAGGAAAGGAAACTTGCAACGGGATTTGTCGTCTACAAACAACTGGAAGTACTGGTATCCCCCATAGACCGGTCGTGGGAACTTGCCCGAGCGATCCCCACTTAGCCCTTCCCCAGTCTTGCCCATAGTGGTAAGCTGGTTGCCACTGTAGGTAGGTTTGAACGTCGTTTCTGTCAAACAACACACCACACAACGCCCTCCATCCCCAGAGCCCAAGCACTTCGCCGGATCAACCACTTCCCATTTGCCTTTCATGATCTTGATCAATCGTCGCATAGCTCGTTGCTTCCTGTGCCCAAAAACCTCATGAATAAAGGCTCCCAACACCTTACATGGCTTGTTCTTCATCGTAGGCCTTGTCGACCACAACGCCGAGCCCTGAGTCCGCGTAGAAAGCTGGCCCACGTCCCCCTGCCGTCCACCGGGCGTGAAGACATATCGAAGCGTCGACTTCGACAAGGTACCCACCAGCAGCTTGTCCTCATCAGCAATGCACGTACACTGCTTTGCAGACACGAAGAACCCCTCCCCTTGGCAGTGCGTGGAGTAGTTACGCAGCTGTAGCTGACCAGTCGACACAATGCCCACCTCCACCGACGGAGTGACATATGCCGGGTCCAACCGCAAAAACGAATCCCCACCCAAACCATTGACGCCGTGCAACAGCGCCACACCATTGGTCGAAAGGGTTTGAACCCCCTCCCAAGCCCATCATAGACACCTCAGGTCCCGCCCGAACCCCCATCGCCAAGCCCAGTTCGCTCGGAATATGGTGATTTGTCGCAGCACAATCCATGCACCACTCCGGGACGTGACCCACACCCCAAGGATTAGGCGTCGCATAAGGTTCCACCCCAGCACCACCATCCATCATTAACAAATTTCCCTTGACGCCAGGTCCCCCATCGCGCCTCGCAGACGTAGGCCCCCCCGGTGGGTCTCCCACAGGCCCCCCAGACGAAGCCCCGGTCCCCCCATCATCATCATCGTCCATATCCATTGCTCTGCACACATCGACCATCAATCGCACAGAGTCCCCAGACGCCCCCATGACTTGGACCATGCAATCCATCGTAGGCCCGTCTGGCAGTCGGTAGGCAACACTGCCCCCCACACGAATAGGTTCAAGCTTGCGATCCCCATCAACCGCCCTCCTTCCATGTCATAGCTAGGCCCACTCATAACTGAGGATGAGCCAGCCGCTCATAACTGAGGACGGGTTTTCAGCAGTAGAGATCGAGGAAGAGGCCGCCGGCGAAGGTCTCACTGCACTTGCACCCTCGTCATTCCCCATCAATGAGAACTGTGTTCGCAGGGGCACCAGGGTCGGCAAAGGTCTCGGCAGGGTATGCCCTCGCGGTCCATTGTGATCTCTCACCGGAAGCGGAGGTACAAAACTCGGAACACATCCAGCCGGTGCTCCACAAACCATCAAGCGATGATATCGCAACATAACCCTCGATAATCCTGAACATCCAGAAAATCCATCGACCACGGCCCCGGCAATCCCCAAACCCTTGCCCCCGGTCTTGGCGCCCGCAGGACGTTGATGAGCTTCTGCCTGTTGAGGAAAGCTAGCAGGTCATCCAAGAGCTGGCATGGCGGCTCCACCTTGCCATCATGACCAATGCCATACTCCCCCAGGTGGTTCTTCATTTCCATCCACGGAAACACCGTGTCGCGCAGGATCAACGGCTGCCACAATGGATCGTCAGCAACAGCCGCATCAGGGTCCCCTTCCCATGTTCCACGTCAACACTAGACGACTTCACCTCAGACGTGTCCAGAGGCGCCAGCACCACCGTAGAAGCAGTCGAATCCGTCCGCCTCGGTCCCTCGCCAGCACCCTCCAAGCCGCCCAGGTCGTCTCCACCACCAGCATCGTCATTGTCATCGTCATCGCTGCCTTCAGGTCCACGATCTCCATCCTCTCCGCTGTCATCGGTGTCGGCCGGACCCGCTCCCGATACCGGCAAAGGAGGTACTTCCCCTCGTCGAAAACGAATCAAGTTCAGACACAATGCACCTGCCCCAACATGAGCGTTCATATCCAATCCCAACCCCCTATCCGGAAACTGGACAAAAATGTCCAAAATATCCGGATGTGAGTCGACATAATACAGAAGGCCCGATGCTGGCCCTTCCCCAAATCCGAGCACGCCAAGGAACAGTAGAGGATGACCCCACATCGCCCACACGGAAAGACATTCTCGCACACCTTACGACAGGCGTCGCAAATAATCCCCGGTCGACCCTCCGTGCGTAGCGCCGTAGTACAGGGCCCACAGCGACCAAACTCGCTGTACCATTGCTCCTCAAGGAAATCGAAAAGGAGGTAGCGGCTCCAATAGAACGCCTCATAAACGCTGCAGTGGTTCAACGCCACATGCACGTCCGCCCCCGCAATGACGATCCTCGAGGCCCCCCGATCCCGTCGCTCAGCCGATGCCGGTACCCAATGCGTCTCCGGAGGCTCCCTGTTCATTATCCCCACATAATAACGAATGGGGTCATCGTTGTACAGGTAATACGCATCTCCCGGCCGATCACCACAAACCATGGTGGTAATACGCCGGTTGACCGACACCCAATGCTCCCCGTTCCACACGTTATAATTCTGACTCCGGGCCTCCTCTTCTTCGTTATCATCCCCACGAAACGCCTGTAACGCTCTCAACTTCTCTTCCCCTGTCATGACAGGCCTCGCGATCCGTGGTACCACCGGTTCAGGTCGCTCGCCCGATGACGCCCCTCCCGAGCTCAACTGCGAAGACGAAGACGAAGAAGCCGCACCCACCACGCCCCGAGACGCAAACGCCCCGCTGTGGAGCTCCCCCACGAGGAGGTATCGCCGTAACAGTCCAACCGTCCGCGACAAGCCTCTCCAAGACACTCTTCCCTTCATCACACGCAACCTTCTTCTCTTCCTCAGGCTGCCCAGACACGTCGATAGCCCTTCTCAAGACATCACGCCCCGTCTCCTGCCCCGCAGCTTCAGCCAATTACTGCCGAGCCTGGGCCCTCAGCGCAAAATCCCCACTGTAAACATTCGCATGCCTTGTGCAGACGTATCGATGAGCCGCCTCCAGGAAGATGGGACATCGCTGCCTCACCTGGCAACGAGCCCCCGTACGCGAAAGAAGCACAGCACACCGCTGATAACGCGCTCCAACGACCCCCGGGTCCGCAATAAACCGCATCTCCGGCTGGGCCAAGATATGCCTCGCCCTCTCCTCGGTCATATCCGCCGGTCGCGATGAAGACGAAAACATTAATAGCTGACCCTTGCTGAAAGGGTTAAAAGAGGTAATAACGGGCTCACCCGTCTCCCCAATCATAAACGAAAGGGTCCCCGTCTGGGCCCCCTTGTTCTTATTCCACTTTTTCTTGCCCCCTTTAGCCCCCGGAAATGGCGTGACGCCCTCCTTCTGGACCTTCTTCCGCAAGCCAGCAAACCTCTCCTTGAGCTCCGGGCAGTCCCTCCCCAGGTGAGCGTTGTGCGAAGCCTGATCCTTATAATTACACTGGCTCCTACACTCAAATAACTTATGAGGTCCCTTTCTGCACGCGAAGCAACTGCTCTTCTCGCCCTTAGCGCCTGTTTTGCCCCCCCTAGGGCCACCAGCACCAGCCGGCTTCCCTGCCGCAGTAATCTTGTCCTTCTGCTCTTTCGTGAACACCTCGTTGTAACTGACCAACAGCTGTTGCCGCTGATCCTCACCAGGTCCAGTTCGATTGGAGTTTCCGGACGTTTCCAAGTGACGGTTCTCCTCAGCAAACGCCTGCTGAAAAGCCGTCATTTTAAGCTTAGATTTGGCAGCCAACTTCTTCATATCCCTTATGAAGGGCTGCCACTGAGGGAACGCCTTCAGAGATTTAAGCAATGACAATCTGCGTCAGGTCATCCGGCCCGGCGTGCCCCCAGTTCTTGATCCGTTCGATAGCGAGTAGGAACTGAGTCAACTGCCCCGGCATATCATCTCCCTTCTTGAAGGCAAACTGCACCACACTAGCGTGATCAGCCAACAGATCATGAACGTCACTCCCATAACGATCATTGAGCGCCTGCACCAGACGAGCTGGATCCATAGAGCGAGCCTCAGCATAGGGTCGTGCCAACGTCTTGGCCACCCCCGACAGACAGAGATACAAGAAGGAGAACACCTCCTGCCTTGCCTTCAGCAGACTTTGCTTTTCCACCGTAGATAGATCGCCCCCAGTCTTGCTGTCCCCGTCCTCATCATCCGCTGGTTCTTGCTTCGGTGACTTTCCACTCTGCTTCTCGGAAGCAGCCCGCTTAGCAGCGGTTGCAGCAGCCTCCATCACAAAGGTTTTCTTCTTGTCCACGTAGAATTCGACACACTCGTCCCAGGGCAGCAGTAACTGCTTCCTGTTCTTTCCGGCCAAATAAATCCGGATCTCGTGAAGAGCATCCCGCCACTTCGTCGTGCTGTCTTTACCAGAGAACCGGTGCTCCTGCTGCACCTGTAGCGTCGTCGTAGACCCCCCGAAAGGTCCTTCTGACCACTCTCGAACGCAAAAATCTCATAACCCAGTAGTATTAAAGTATAATACCGGTCACAAACAACAGCAAACACTTCCTATGTTCCCAAGAATGCGAGACTGATTACCCTTTAATAATCAAAAATCAAATATAACACTTCCAGTTATATCCTTTATTATCTATATCAATAATCACTAATGCCTATACTGAATAATACCGGACCGAACTGTCTATTAATAATTGGAATTACTTAATACGATACATAAATGTATCACTGTTCCGATGGGACTCAAACAGGCCCCAGGACTCTTTCAGAAAGCGATGCAAAGCATGCTGAGTAGTAAATATGATGACCAGACAGAGGGAGGTTTCATGCGGAGAAGAGGACAGAAGGAGGGAGAGTACGCATTTTGTTACATCGATGACATTATCGTGTACTCCAATACGATGGAAGAGCACGTCGACTATCTAACGGACATTTTCAGGCGTATCAAACTTTTTGGCCTGAAATATAATTTGAAGAAATGTCAACTCGCGAAGACAAGCGTGACATATCTGGGTACAAAATCTCTTACAACAGAGTCTCGATATCCAAAGAGAAGAGGGAGGAGATCATGAACCGGCAGAGGTCGAAGAATCGCACAGAGCTGCACTCATTTCTTGCGATGGCGCAATATTATAGCCAGTTCATACCCAATTGAGGTGCAACTCGGGCTAAGTTGGAGAGGATGATCGACTTCGGTGATTTTGAGAAGTGGGATGATGAAGCTTTAGAAGCGTACAACACGCTCAAAGATCTCATCTATAAAGATCCGAAGGATGGCGGACTCGTGCTGATGATGCCCGACTTCTCGAAGCAGTTCGTAGTCGACACAGACGCATCAAAGTTCGCGATCGGCGCACTCTTACAACAGGAAGATGAGGAGAAAAAGTTGCGCTAAGTAGGAAGCTGTGCTCTGCGGAGCGAAACTATTGTACGAGACAGAGAGAGGCACTGGCGGTGGTCTGGGCCCTCAAACATTTAAGAGAGCATTTATGGGGGGGACCTCAGTTTATAGTAAGGACTGATCACCAGAATTTACTATGGCTGATAAATCATGAACAAACTGGCAGTCTAGCGAGATGGCAGGCATTCTTGTCATGTTTCAATTTTACGATGGTCCATCTACCCAGCAAGCGAAATGTTGTCGCTGACAGCCTCTCCAGGCTAGAGTTTCACTCAGAAGTGGCAGCTCTCGTATCATCAGCAGAAATGGAGGATCTATCCCCACACTGCACATACGAAGTACATCATATTGAGTCGATGCAGATGGCGAGAGGGGTCCGATATAACCGCTCGGGTCTACGTCATAGCCCGCAAGGTCCGGATCACGGGATATGTTGTACAGCACATGTCCTCGAGGATGCTGAGTGGTCCTATGAAGCATATGAGAATATGACGGCGAAGATAAAACAAGAAGAGATTAAGCAAGAAGCATATGCGAAACCCCCGCAGGAGAACAAAGAGGAGTTGGACGAAAGCCCTGAGAGGATAGGAGTGCAGCTAGAGGATGGGACTATCCACATAGCCTCACCCACTGCATGGAGACAACAACAGGCTCTCGATCCGGAGTTCAAAGAGCTAATACAGCTATACAAGAACCCGAATGAGCTGAAAATGACGAAGGAGATTAAGCAGCAACAGAAGGAGATGGGGTGGAGAGACGGTCTCTTGTGGTACAAAGGCCAACACGGGCGCACCCGGGTTCCTGACAAATGGACGGTCTCTTGTGAGTGGAGAGACGGTCTCTTGTGGTACAAAGGCCATCACAACCAGACAAATGGACTCTCTGGGTTCCTGAGAAACTCAGACACATTATTTTTGTCGCTGCTCATAACTGCCCACTACTGGCGCATCCGGGCCGACAAAGAACGCATATGTTCATTTCGAGGCGATTCTGGTGGAAGAAGATGAAGGAGAATATTGATGAACAGGTCAATGCATGCATCCCATGCAAGACATCCAAAACACCACTGAAGGCGAATGGCCTGATCGGGACATTTCCTTACACCTAGGAATGTTTGAGTTCTTACACACCGATCATGTAGGACCTTTCCCGGTCACGACGGAAGGTTACAGATACCTTCTAACGGCCATAGACAGAGCCACCAACTATGTATGGGTGGTCCCAGTCAAAGACGTTACGGGAGAAACAACAGCCAAGGCGTTGATTGACAGGATCATCTCACAGATTGGGGTGCCGAGAAAAATATGCTCAAATCGAGGCTCTGAATTTAATAATGAAGTCATCGACAAGCTATCTGCATATTACGGCATGAAATGGCAATATGTCACCGCCTATAACCCCAGGGCTAACGGCAAGATAGAGCGGGTGCATAGACCCCTCAAGACCGCGCTGAAGATGTATTGTATATATGTATGAAGAAGGAGAATCAAAAGGCATGGGTGAAGGCGGCATCCTCGTTTGCCTTTGCTATGAATTTCCTACCCTCTACAGCGTTAGGTGGTTCAAAAGGTTCCATCTCACCATACTAATTGGTATATGGGCGTGAGCCCGCCATCCCAGCCTCACTACTGCACCCAAAGGATTCATGGGCAGATCAGGATGAGTTGTTTGGGGTGAGACTTCGGGCGAAGATGGAGGCGGAGCAAATAGTGCAGGCGCATAGGGAGGCAGAGCGCAGGAAGACTGATGCTGAGGGTGTCAGGCAGGCACACTTGGATCAAGTCAGATTCCAGGTAGGGGATATTGTACTGCTGTACCATCCTCAGGTTTCTCAGGGAGTCAGCTCTAAGCTGCTCATCCACTGGAAAGGACCATACCAGATCATGGAACAGATGGGGCCTTTGAACTATAAAATCAGAGGCAGAGGGAAAGTTCAAATAGTCAATGTACGAAGGCTGATTGAGTATGATCCCTTGCTACTTGAAGATGAGTCCGTTGATCAAGCACTCAAACGGATGGAGGCTGACTTTAAAGAGGTCCCACCAATCCGAAAGGAGGATATCTCGGTATTATTACGTTGAGAAATGATGATTTTATTCAGTTTGAAAAACATTGCCACATTTGTGGCAACGATCCACAAATGTGGCGCCTGCCGTGTGTTAAGAGCTAAATATCCCTATGACCACGCCGAGGCGATGGATCTAGAGGATAGGGATTTGCCTGACGAACCGGAGTCAGAGGACACTCCGGACACAGACTCAGAGACAGAGTCAGAGACA
Source organism: Paulinella micropora (assembly GCA_019918135.1). Taxonomy (NCBI): domain Eukaryota; phylum Cercozoa; class Imbricatea; order Euglyphida; family Paulinellidae; genus Paulinella; species Paulinella micropora. The sequence continues at coordinate 11,244 of WBZZ01001504.1, forward strand.
GAGACACTGACAGACAAACAGAAAGCAAGACACGGTAGTACAACGATCCATAGAGTTAGGTCACGCACAAAAGTCGCACTGCAAAAGCCTAAAGACTGGGATAAGATGGATAAGGAGAATAAGAGGAAGTGGAGAGAGAAGCACGCAAAGAAGCAGAAGAGAGAACTAAGAAGACACTGACAGACAAACAGAAAGCAAGACACGGTAGTACAACGATCCATAGAGTTAGGCCACGCACAAAAGTCGCATTGCAAAAGCCTAAAGATTGGGATGAGAGGATAAGGAGAAAAAAAGGAAGTGGCGGGAGAAAGCACACGAAGAAGCAGAAGAGAGAACTAAGAAGACAGACGAAGAGAGCACACTCCTTAAGAGTGAAAGCAGTACAGAAGAAGAAGAAATATTATATGCGTGCCTTGCAGCTTGTGCTTTCTGTTGCCTTTTCGCACACTCTTGTCGTACAATACCTGAGGACTAAGACTCCCCATGGCCCGATAGAGATGATAGAGTTAGTCAGGGCCAAGTTTGGTTCGGTGGGAGGTGTGAGCAAGCATTTCAATGCTGAGAGGTTTGAACACATCTTCCCAAAACCAGGAATGAACATAGACACCTAAGCTACTACCTCGCCTTCAAAAGCGAAGTAGAGATTTGAAGAAGAAGAGTTAACTCGTAAACTGTTTCAAAGGCTGGCCAAACACCCTGCCTTTGGTAGCGAATACGAGGCTAACGACTTCAATCTTCCAGCAAACCTAAGACCTAAGCATGATTGAGAGTGCGAGGGATAAGTGGGAAATATGGAAGAAAGGGAAGGGGCGTAGGGAGGAGAGCAGAGAGGACGACGAGAACAGGAGACGAAGGAAGCAGAAATGACAGGAGACAAACCTCATGATGGATGATCAGGATGACGAAAAAGGGGGTGGGAGTTAGACTGGCAAGTTGAAAAAGAAGAAAGAATGGTGGCTAAAAGTCACCTACTATGCTTGTGAGAAGGTGGGGCATACGAAGGCGTATTGCCCAAAACTCAAGAAGAAACCCCATAAGCAGGAGGAAGAAGAAAAAAACCCCAAAGGCAAAACAAGAAGGGCCAAAACAAACGTAAAGGGAAAAAGACATAGCTCTTTTAAGGGAGGAAGAGAGGGAGGATGACGAAGAACAGGGAGGGGGGCAAGAGAGCGATAGCGTTGCGCTTCTTGTTTTTGTGGGGGGTTATAAGCCCGACGACCCTGGGGAGGTAACCCCTGACGACAATGGTGGGGGGAGAGCGAGCGAAGATCAGAGTGATTCTGATCGATGTGGTCGTTCCCCGCCGGCTAGCCCTAGCTTAGGGAGTCCCTTAGCAAAGACTAGTCGGGTTGAAGATGCGTCCCAACCTAACATCTCAATCAATCGCAGTCGTCAGCTAACAAGGGCAACCCCCCCTACAACAATTCCCTCAGAGTCTGAGGAAAACAAAACCCCCCTCCCCTCTGCTTGTCACTAGCTATAGTCAATCCCAGCCTAGGTCCACTAGATGCCAGGGGAAAAACAACAAAAATAAACCCTGCAATATTTCTCTAGAGAGGGAGCAAAAGGGGATAAATGCCTCGCAAGCAAAGCGGTTGGTTTTTGGTTGTTGCGGCTATCATGCCAACAACCAGGACGATGAGTTTCCCTGGACTGACTTATCTGTCGACCCCGCAATTTTCCCCCCCAAGTCCCTTTATTACCCGGATGAGCTAGGTTTGCTAGCTGCAGCTGAGGAGATAGGAGAGAACGAGATTGCACGCGCATGCCACCTCACAACTCCAATAATAAAGCAGAGACTGCAGAGAGAGAGAGAGAGAGAGGGAAAGGAGGCGAGAGGGAAGAGTAGGGCAGAAGTGAGGAGGACTGTCAGGAGTGGCAAGAGAGACAGTGCACCACAACCACAACCCACACCTACCTTATCTGTTCACTACCGCACTACATCACAAGACATGCACCCCACTGCACCACAAGCTCTGATACACTGAATGAGTGTGGGAGACCATCTGGTCTACCCAGTGCTGGTGGTGCAGGAGGCAAGGAGGGCAAGGAGGAGGCAACGGCAGTGGCAATAGAAACAACGCCACCACAACCAGGTCCCACACTCCAAGCATCAAAACAAACACCTCTCATCATCACATTAAAAAAAATTGCACTTATTGCACAACAACTTACAATAACATGCATTAGAGGGAGCAATGGGAGGGTAATGAGAGTAAGTGAGGGTGAGCTTGTGGAAGACGAGTTTTTGTCTGATGTGGTGAGGGCGATAGAGGGGGTGTACATATCTCACGCATCCCGCACCACCATCACACCACCAGGGGCCACGAACATCAACCACCACATCACAATCATCCACCCCCACCAAGCCTACCACCACTAATTACTCATTAGTATTAGCAGGAGAGGAAGGGAGAAATAGGAAGAACACGATAGTGCAGGATAGCGGGTCCTCTAGGGACATAGCTTGCAATCCAGAAACGCTTCACGACGTTGAGTCTGTAGCTCCCATAAGTCTAGTTACCGGAAACGGCGAGTGTCAGATAGACAGACAGGGCATAGCTAGAGGACACGGTAAGCCAGTGACGGTGTCGAGACCTATGTTACTCGACACCAGGCTACCTGTCAATATTGCGTCGACCGGCAGAATGGACCATGTCCATCACAGGGAAATTCTACATCAGAACAGACAACTAGTCATTTTAAAAGGCCCCATACACACGTTGACGAGAGTAGTGTGTTAGTAAGGAGGAGACTTATGTCCACTGTTGTACAGATGGGACGACGAGTTTGACAGTGCTCTGGACGTCAATACACGTTATGAACCGGTGGTAAGAGAGGAAAAAAGGGGGTAGGAGGGGAGGGAAGCCCCAAAAAGGAGAGAGGAGAGATTAGACAGAAAGAAGGCAAAACGGGGCAGTGACGCTATATTTCTCCTATCCCCGCAAGCCTGGTAAGATTAGGAAGGTAGATATAGAGTTGTTTCACTATTGCTGTAACGGGTAGCCCACGGTCCTTCTGTGTCTATGTGCAAAACTATCCCAGGCTTGTCTGCCCTTTCTATCCTCAGATAATATTAACTTTAAACCTAGCTGACACCTTTGCCTGGCCTATCACACAAAATCTCCCACTAACTTAATGCCTCATGCATTTGCTAAAGCTTTCATCTTCTTTATATTATAATGTCCCTATACACGGAAGTGCTACAAATTTGGTGTAACCGACGATTACTCACTTTTTATTAAGGACTATTATTTAGCCCATAAGAATGAGTGGGTAGATTGTTTCAAGCAAGCGATAGCGTTCTATGAGAGACAGACAGGAAACAGGGTGAGAGAGGTGAGATGTGATCAGGAGGTTGATGTAGCGACAGAAGTTGAACTGGATAGGCTTCCACCACTCTATATCTGGAAGACGTCAGCCACTGGGGATAAAGATGGTAACCCCATAGCTGAAAAGGCAAACGATATAACCGCCGGGGCCGCAAGGGCAACGAGGCATCACGCAGAGCTGCCTCTAACCTTTTGGGCCGAAATGGAGCACGCCGCCACTACGATACACCACATTTTACCGGCCACCAGTGGGTTGCGTAAGGGTTTGTTGCCATACGAGCAGTTGCTCGGCCGGCAGCCCATAGTCACTCAGTTGAGACCGGTAGGCAGCATGGGAGTCATGTACACCGGTAAGGGTAGGAAGGGTGAGTTCCGGGGAAAGAGGGTTATGTTGCTATGGTATGATTTATTCAGAGAGCTGTACCGTGTTTGGGACGGTAGAAATGTCATAGCCGGATTCAGAAACGCCCGTTTCAGCCCCTACGTGGTTGCAAAGGTGACACACCTCCCTAGATTAGTTGAGTGGGATGGTGAGGTTTCTGAGGGAGAGAGTGAGAAAAGGGATGTCGATGTTGACAAAACACACACACCCACTCACGAACAAGCATAAACCCATGAGAGTGAGGACAGGGATGTTGATGATGATGAGACTCACACACCCACTCACACACAAGCACAGACCATGAGGTGGAGGGCGATGATGGCGATGATGTTGAGGGGGAGCATGGAGGGGATGACGGGGATGATAGCACAGATTCAAACACACCACACCACACGATAGTCAGACAAATAGTGTACCTACAGAGGACATCGACACCACTGTGACACAGGCAGAAACACCCCATCCCACCACCTCACCCACACACACGCATGAGAGAGAGAGAGCTAGGACAGTCGCAGGTAGGCACAGATCCCTCAGACCCACAGGCAGAGCATGAGAGGAGAGCCTATCACGAAGACAAAGAGCCTAGTAAGGGTAGGACATGGGAGCAGAGCGATAGTATATCAGCCGCTAACATAGTCAACACAAAAAGAGAGAGACGACAGACAGAACAGCCCACTGCACCAACCAACCAACCAAGAGAGAGGAAAGAACCCAAACAAGCTCAAGTACTAGAGAGTGTGATAGTGGAGGCCCCCGCTGCAGAGTGGGGCAAGGAGTGGGCAAGAGACAAATAAAAATCAACGAATCTCATCTGCCACCATACGTTCATCGCATAAAAACATATTAGCGGGACTTTGTAACGGGTATTCGGGATCTTTCACCGAGTATGTGAGGATTTCCGAATTCAGCATCCGTTCTTCTTCGTCTTCAAACTTAACTATGTGGGTGGGCTGAGGTCTGTCTCTAACAACGAGTCTATCTCTGGGGTCACACACTCTGCTTACTACCCCTACTCGTACTATGCTCTCCCATCCCTCACCGTACTTTTTCTTCGCCCATCCATCTCCCCATGCACGCGCGGGCACTCTTACTACCTTACCTATTAGCTCTTGAGCCTCTCTCTTTTCTCTCTTGGGCTCATTGCTAGGGGTAAATCTCTCTACTGTCTTGCGCTGCCTTTTACCGGGGATTATGTTACTCTCCGTTACTCTCTGACTCTGCTCCCACGTTAATCCCTTAGATGGTGGTGATTTTTCTTCGTATGCTCTTCTTTCATGTATTTTTAGTGGATCTGTTGGATTTTGTTCATTTGTATGCTCTTGTGGCTTGATCTTGTGCTCTGGGGGTAATTGTTGTGGATAATGTGGCTCTGGACTTGTGTGTAGGCGTGTATGTTTGTGATCCAATGTATTCTTCTCCACATGCTCATTTTCATGCTCATTCTCATTCGCATCGATATCAACATTCTCTGTCTCCCCCTCAACTTCATCAAAGTGTGTTGTTGGGTGGTCGTTGTTGACGTTGTGCGGTGACTTAGGTGATTGAGGTGGTGATTGGGGTGGTGATTGGGGTGGTGACGCTTGTGGAGATGTGTGTGGTTGCTCGCTCTCATTCTCATTCTCCCCCTCAGAGTCATCATTATCCCACGACACTAGTTTAGGAGGATGAGCTTGTTTACCGATTTTGTGAATATTAAATCTCACATCTCTCACTCCGGAAATTATCTTCTTACCATCCCATACGCGGTATAGTTCCCGAAATAGATCATATCCTACTAGCATTACCTTTTTCCCTCTATACTCTCCCTTCCGCACTTTAGTCTTAGGTATATGTAACACACCCATACATCCTATTGGTTTTAAATGAAAGAGTGTTGGTTTTCTACCTAACAGCTGCTCATAAGGCGAAATTCCTTTGCGTTCCCCGTGAATTGCCGGTAGTATGTTGTGAATGGTTGTTGCTGCGTGTTCTAATTCTGCCCAGAATTGCGGCGGTAATTTAGCGTGATATCTCATTGCTCGTGCAGGCCCTGCCGTAATATCATTCACTTTTTCCGCAATAGAATTCCCGTCTTTATCGTTTGTCGCGGAGGTTTTCCAAATAAAGCGAATATTTTTCCACCACTTAATGACTTCCTCCGGAATATGGAATTCTTGATCTGCGCGAATTTCCTTTACTTTGTTTCCTGTCTGTCTCTCATAAAAGGCTACAGCTTGTTTTAAGCAATCTACAAACTCATTCTTATGGACTAAATAAAAGTCAAGAATGAACAGTGAGTAGTCGTCGGTGACCGAAAATTTATACCGTTTACCACCTATTGATCTAGTTGCCCACGGTCCTGATATGTCTATGTGTAGAATTATACCTGGGTTTTGGGCTCTTTCTATTGTATTAACTGCAAAACGTGGCAAACGTTTAGACTTTCCTATCATGCAAGATTCGCAAAATCTCACATCGTTCTCGTCACCAACTAACTTAATGTTCAAAATTTTTGCCAATAGGCGCATCTTTGTTAACCTATAATGCCCACAGGCATAGTGAAAAAGCTTGATTCCTATCTTTCTAGGTTTGTCTGACTTTCTGGGGTAAGCTTCATATAATACTATATCTACGTGTAATTCTTTCTCTCTCTTATTTACTTCATGCTTACTTGTCTCGTTTTTGTTCTCATTTGTGGGGCTTTCCTCCCCTTCTACCCCCTTGTTGCGAAAGGATCATATCTTTCGTTGACTTTCAATGGTTCATCATATTCGTCATCCCATCTATATATCATACTCTTAGTTAATCTTCCCCTTACTAATATGTCACTCTCGTTAATGTGGATGGGGTGTTTGAGTATTACTAACTGTCCGTTTTGGTGGATGACTGATCTGTTGTGTCTGTGGTCCATCTGTCCTGTAGAGACTATGCTAACTGGTAAGGTAGTGTCGAGTAACATCTTCTTTTTTACTGCTCCAGGCCTTCCTTTCCCATCTATCACAGTCAGCCTAGCTCTTCCTGACTTACTCAACTCCCTTTCTCCATTACCTGTCAGTAGTTCTACCGGGTCTATCTCATCGACATCCGTCAATCTGTCTTCTCTGCATGATATGTTTGTGCTTGCTCCACTATCCTGTACTGTCATGTCTCTCTTTTTCATCACTCTTTTTCTCACATGTATCAGTACATGCTCTGTCTCTCCTTCTGTCTCTGTCTCTGTTTCTAGTTCACCCTCAGAGACTCCTCTACCCTCACCTTGTCCCTCTTCTGTGAGTTGTGGAGGTGTAGTGATGGGACTCTGTCTGACTGCTCTCTCCAAGTACACTCCTTCTATTGCTCTTACTATGTCAGTCAAAAAGTCATCTCTCTCTAGCTCGCCACTCACGACACGCATCACTTCTCCATTCATTCCCCTCACGCACTCATTCATCAACGTTTTAGCTATTTCATTTATATCTTTGAAGGTTATGACGGGAGGGTTGATGGGTTGCGTGTTTGTTGTCTGTGTTGGTGGGAGTGCTGTGATTGGTCTAGAACTAGAGATTTGGAGTTGTTGTGAGGTGGGACCTATTTGGTTGCCAAACTTGTTGACAGAAGTGGGCCCAAGTCGTTGCTCTCCCTCATCCACTCCACTCTCTTCTCTCCCTTCTCTGCTCTGGCCGGTCCGCTGGACTAGAAAATGGATTATGTTTGCGTGGTTGTTGCGGAATATTTTGCGAGACTTGTGGACTTGTGGAAATTTTGGTGTCACGTAAAGTTTCAAATTCCCCGAAAACGAGTCTTTGCGTAATTTTATGAGACTTTTCCAATGCCGCAGCTTTAAGACCTCGTTCGTCTGGGTAGTAAGGAGATTTGGGGGGACGCAACACGGGACTTACCGACAAATCCAACTCCGGATAATCTGGGTCTTGTGTGGCGTGATATCCGCAGTACCTCGCATAAGATAATCGTTTCGCGTGATTTGCGTATATTCCTTTTCTTTTTGATTTTTCAACGGAAACATTACACGGTTTTTTTGCGTCTGTTTATTCCGGCACATTTTGTGTCAGGCGTGACTCCGTAAGAACTCTCAAGCCTCAAAGGAGTTTCGTTAGGGTTAGGGGTGACTGGGGAACATCGTGGGGTGGCGGATACTAACCGCTCTTCCTTGCCTTCTCCCCGTAGTGAGGAGGGACCTCGTAGGGTGGCCGATACTAACCGCACTTCCCGTCCTTCTCCACTCTCACTATGTCTATTCCCTACCCTAGGTGTAGTCTTTGTATCGTTCAAAAGGGCTTGGGGACTTGTAGATTTGTGATGAGGTGAGCTTGGTTGCTCGTCATCTCTTTCTCTTTCTTCCTCATCATCATCGCTCTTATCATAAGTGTTCCCCATATGGATTAAAGCAACGTTTGTATCAGAGTCACTTTGTTCGTCATCGTTTTTGTCGTTTCCGGTTGTTATCAAAGTGAGTGCTTTCTTTTTCTTATGAAAGGGTTTCTTTTTGTTTTTGTAATTGTTCTTTTGTTCGTTCTTTTCTTGTTCCGTGCCTTTTGTCTTCCGTTTGATTCCGTTTTAATTTTCCTTCTTTGCGGAACTTTTCCGAAATCACCGGACAATATCTCATGGTATGGCCTTTGGCATCACATCCGAAACACGTGACTTTGAGCGTCCAGTTTGGAGCTGTCTTTGGTCCCGGTTTATTGTCTCCCCTTTTCCCTTTATTATCCATCAGGAGATTGGTCTCTTGCCGCTGCTTGCTATCCCGAGATTTCTTGTTGTTGTCTTTGCGAATTTGAGTTTTTCTCTCACGGAAATTGTTACGTCTTTCTTTTTCTTCCCACATTAACCATCTTTCCCTAGATGCTTCGCATAGTTCCGAGAAATTTGGTCTTAGTCTGGCCGGGAGATCATAGTGGTCCACCTGAAATTTATCCCCGAAAGCTGGATGGTAGCGCAATTTCTTAAAAGCTTTCTCTTTGCTTCCTCATCGGAAAATGGCGCCCCACGTAAACTTTCAAGCTGGATTTTCTTTGCGAGAAATTCATTTAGCCAGTCTACATACCTCTGACCTGCCCTTGGTCTCGTTCTCTCAAACTCTTCCTCTAACATGTACCTACCTGCTCCGGAAATGCCTCCTAATTGATCTCTTACTACTATCAACTCTTCAATGGGTCCTTTCGTCTTCTGTGTTCGCAGGAAATTAGATACATTGTCTTTGGAAAAAGCCACAGACAGACATAATTGCAAAGTTTTCATCCTTTCATAATATTTCTTCTCTTTGCGGATAGCTGTCTTTCTTCTTGTGTGTGTTGTTTCATACTTTGTCTTTTCTTTTTCCTTGCTTCTTTCTCTTTCCACTCTCTCTTTTGTTCTGCTGTCATTTTATCCCAACCTTCTGGCTGTTTGATATCTTCTTTCTTTGTCTGGGGTCTCTGTCTTCCTCTCTGAGAGGTGTCTGACTCTTCATCTTCCTCACTATCACTTATGGGCGTGTCGGGCTCTTCTAAGTCTTCTGCCGTCTTAGCCCTTGCTTCGTCGTAAGAAAAATCCCTTTGGGCTAATGCCACAGATACCATCTCTGCCACGTGGACAGATATCCCCTGCATGTGCTTCTGAAACTTGCTTGACCAAGGCCAAAAGCTTTGGTCGTTGCCCTCGAATATGGGCACTTGACTCAATACGTGCTTTGGCACGCTTGCCTCCTTGACAAGGCTCATAACCAAAGTAATCTATCACTCAAACGCAGAGTTTAGGGAAGCTACCCCGCTAAGGGTAAAGAATAACCGAAGAAAAGACTTTTAATGACTTTGGGTCACACAAATTTATGATGTTATGACCTTTACAGAATGGTAATACTCATTTGATTCTAGGCATTCCAGATTATGATTCGCGAATACTCTAGAAAGTGTCCTTGTCAGTAATAAAGGTATTAATAACTGTCCGGCCTATGAACTTGCCTATGACTAAGACTATCCAAATTACCGGTAAATTGACTAGGTGGAGTAACGGGTATTAGTAGTACATTACAACGAGTTCTGCCAGTCCGTCCTAATGACAAATCAACTTTGACTACCCGGGCCTAGTAACGGTAACTCCGGGTAAAGTCGGAAATGAAATAGGAATAACGGTTTGTTTGATGTTTGTTTCGCACTGGTCCTACTTGGCTTTATGGCAAGCAGCAAGAGGGAGTGGAATAGGCTTAACGGTAGGTGTGGTCTGGTGTCTTGTAGAAGAGCACAAAGAAGCCAAATATGCACAAGTGCTAAAGGTTATGCCAGCTTGTGACAAGTTGATTGCTTATTTGTGAGTCCTTCGTCTGAGGATGTGTAGGAGTATTTGTTTTCGTCTGATGTCTGTGCGACAGATCAGCGAAAAATAAATTTGTGCTTCAACTGTCTGATGTCTGTGCGACAGATCAGCTGAGAAAACTTGAGAAATCAGCGGCCTTTAGCTATGAACTCCAAATGTACTATCCCCAACGATAGCTCAACTATCTATGATGGAAAAGTCTGTGATATAACCCGCTGGCAACAGTCTTCAAAAAGTGAATGATGTCTCCGACCGTTATATTATCTCGGTGACGCAAAGACAAAAAGGCGCCAAAAGACCAGAATCAGGGGCAAATTGGCATTTTAGACGTGTCCGGCCAGACGAAATATATAAATAAGTTTTTACTGGATTATTCGGTGGGTGATGTCCACAGGAGATATAATTCTGATACAAGTGGCAGGTATGAATTTTATTAAAACAGTGCTTGCGTAAACAAAAAGAGAAAAATTGAACATGAGGTACAATTAAATCAGTCAGTACGGTATTAAGTAGGTTTGTATTAATATATATCAACAAGCTTACAATAGTAATAATATTGTATCGTCGGTAAATGGATGCGGCGTCAAGTCAAGATGTCATCGAGGATCTGAGCATTTCCAGTGTATAGTATACAATAACATATTAATATTGATGTATCAATATAGTTTGAAGTAGAAATGGGAGGTGTGGCTCGGCTGCACTCTACGTCACTCGCCAGCTCAATGACGCGATTATCATTGACACTAGAGGGTCGCCGACATGTGGTCGCACTGGAGCGGACTTGGGTTGTCATCATGGACCAAAACAAGAGGGGCGGGCTTGGGTTGCCTATGACGATATAAACAGGTTGAGGTGCGGCCAGGCACCTACAGGAGCTGTATACCGCCCCAGCGCCACGGCTGTCGAACATCGCGGTCCTACTCTACCAGAGGCAGCCCTGAGCCCAAGCAGCTCATGTCAATGCAAGACGGAACCGTTGAGGTAAGCTTCATCAGCTCATCTGAAGGATCGCGACAGAGGGGACATGCTAGAGAGCCTCTTCTTTTGTTTCGATTCCAGCAATTGCACGAAGGTCCTCCGACGGGTGAAGATGGACACCACCGCTTTGCGACACCGAGACTGCAACTCAGGGAATCCCAAAGGGAAGACGCGGATCGGCGAGAACAGGTCTTGGCGGTCGCAGTAGTCTATGACACACAGCTTGTCACAGTCCCGGAACATCTGTCATGACACACCTGGCTGAGCTAGCGCCTCACTATGAACTGCGCACGCACCGGCCGCCGTGACAAGACTTGGCGAGGGATCGCTCCACCCAAGCCGTCCTCGATCGCGAGAGAAATCTCCCAGAGTAAGCGGAGGGGTCGGTCCAGCCACACGTAAGGACGCGCGGGGCTGGATAGAGCAGCCCCCTGTCACCTTCTGATGAGCGCCAGAATACATGCACTTCAGGAGGAGTCTCCAGAAAACTTGAAGTCAGGATTAGGCAGAAACTCATCCTTCACGAAGGCAAAGGTGATGAGGTGGGTTTTCAGCCATGCACGGACAGCAGCCCTCCGGGAAGGCTCCACACCTTCCACATGGTCCCGATAACGATCGTTGGATACGATGTAGCCGCCATGCCGCATTGCGTACTCGATGCAGTAGGAGTCGTCGTAGTCTTGAGCGGGCGTGGCCACCAGCAGCCCTTCATCTCGCAGTGAGAGCAACAGGGAAATGTTGTCGGGCATCTTGGTTGCTCGCACCGACATGCCGATGTTCTCCTCGCGCTTGCGCCGTGAGACGTAGTCGTAATCGAGGTGGAAAGCAGGTGTGAAGGCCAACACGGGGTGCCCCATACGCTGGTACCACTCGATCGCAAGCTGAACGCCTACGTACATATGGCGTGCATGTTTCTAAGACAAAAAAACACTGCCGAGCGTGAAGCGTGTTCCACGGCAAGGTAAGAAAGAAACAGACAAATCCTAAAACCTGTATGACAATACACTCAACAAAAAAGCAGCATGCTTAATACAATACATTACTCTTAATATCATAAGTGTATTATATTTGTAAACATATCATATCAGATTGCATTCTATTACGTTACCTTTGTATTACATTATATTGTATTTTATTATAATCATACAAATTTATTTACCATTACGTAATTTGCATATATTCATATACGTAGTGAAATTCATGCAAGCACTGTCGAGTATGCCACGTATGTCATGCGTGTATGCAGGAATTACGTAATTTTGTAAGAATGTATACACGTAGTGCAAAGCATGCATGCGCTTTTCGTATCTCTTGGTGTGGTGTTGTGTGTCGTACCGGCAGTGCTGAATACTTTATGGTTGCCGTGTCGCATGGCGATGTTGGGCGCGTCCAGGATCACCAGGGGCTTGGGCCGCGGCGGGGCGGGCGGTAAGTCGCGCGGGGCCTGTTCTTGGGCGGTCACGGCTGCGGCTAGCACTTGTTGTCGCCGGCGCTCGCGCTCGAAGCGCCACGCTTCCACGTCCACGCGGCTCAACACGCCCTGCCTGGTTTGGTCCACGTGCTCCGCCCAGCCCGCGTCGTCGCCGCTGCCCATGTCCACTAAGGGCCAGTGCTCTTCCACAAACCCGTCCTCGCCCTCCTGCCCCGCCGACAACTGAACTTGTAGCCCCACCTGCGCACTGTCCTCTGCTTCGCCTGCACTGGCGTCTGCGGCCTTAGATTCCTCTTCCTCTTCTTCACCTGCACTTGCATCTTTCTCCTCTTTCTCTTCTGCACCCGCATTTGTGTCTTCTTCCTTCACTTCACCCCCCTCCAATGTGTCCTTCCCTTCACCCCCCTCCAATGTGCTTGCGCTTTTGTCTGCGCCTTTGTTGGCTTTGTTGGCTTTGCTGGGCCTGCTGGCGCGGGGTTGCATGCTGTGTTTGCGCTGTTGCAGGTAGCGCTGCAGCTCGGCGTCCTCTGCCGCGTCGATCACCACGGGCGCGGCCGCGCGCGCCGAGAAGCGGCCCGCCACGCGGAAGAGCAGCGTCTCCAGCAGGGAAAGCAGCAGCGCGCGAAGGTCCGGGCCGGCCTGCTGCGGGGCCGCCTGCCACAGCGCGGACCAGGCCGGCGCCGCCTCCAAGGGCCCGAAGCCGCGCAGGCGGAGCAGCGCCGCGTGAGGGGCAGAGCTGGCAGGCAGCTTGTGGGCAGGGAAAGCTTGCAACGCATTTGCGAAGCGCGCCAAGCCCAGCCGTAACTCTTGCAGGGCCTTGCTGCGCGCCACCAGCTCGCTCTGGTTGCCTAGCAGAGCCTGACACCAAACAACGCGGCACAGATTCACGAGAAAGACATGATGCTTGCATATTGAAGAAGAATGAAACAGGACCTGGAGTTGAGGCGTAGAAAAGTAAAGGAGCAATGCGGCCAGGACCTCCCAAAACTGCACCTGTCCCCTGAAAGCGCTGCTGGCTGTTTGTTTGGCTACTGCCGCGAAGACGTCCGCCACAAGCTCCAAGGTTTGTTGCGGCATGCCGGGAGCCACAGTGGCGAGGTCCGCGTCCTCGTCCGTGTACTGGCTGTGCTGTTGTTGTTGCTGAGCCGATCGCTGCAGCTCCTTGTCCAGCGCATAGAGCAGCGCCAAGAGAGCGTCCATGAGCTCATCAGCCTCCAACAACTAGCAAGAGCAAGCAGACGTATCAGCTGCAAGGCGACATTTGAATGCTTTTTGGTCTTGAATGTCATCAGCAGTGTATATGTGCACACGTAAACACTCTTTCACACACACATGCACACACACGTATGCACACAGTATATAAATACACATATTCAAACACACACACACACACATATTCATGGCCAGGAGGGAGGACCTGGTCAGCCAGCAGCTGTTGTAGGCTATGCATAGCCAACACCCACGACACGTTAAAGCGCTCGGTGTCCACGTGCGTGTCGCTCATGCTCACTAGCCGCACCACCATTACCTCCCACACTTGCGCCGGCAATGGGTATACCCCGCGCCCGTCCAGCGCCTAGCAGCACCATCCCAAAGCAGCCTGGCGTCGCAACCTTTAGGCACAGCAACTACCTGCATCATTTCTGCAGTGGCCTTGCGATTCTCTTCATAAAGGCCCAACAGATTCTCTCGAGCCGGAAAAGGATGTCTGAGTCATCAAACAGAATACACACACACACACACCATATCTGCACTGAACAGCATGTGTGCACACTAAAAGGAAACGATCACACGGACCGAACTGTCAAGGCCATCACAAAATGTGCCAACGCAGCGAGGGCCTTCTTTCTTCCGTTTGCAAGCACAGCTAGCTGATTATGTGCTTTGCCCTGTCCAGCCATGAATCAGCATGAAACACACAAAAAAGGACACACAGGACCTTGGTGTAATCTCGTGACAGGGCTTCCCGGTACCACTCTACGGCCTGCATTTCTGCCCCTGCGTCCGGCCCTTCTGTGGCCTGTTGGGGTAGGTAGAGCAGCCTGTAGCGTGCCAGGTCACCCAAGCAGGTGTAGAGTTCGCCGAGCACCTCCTCCACAGCGTCGTCCCAATCCGAGCCGCTCGCGCCGCCGCTCGCCTCGCCCGTGCCGGCCCGGCGCTCGCGGCGCTTCTGCTGCACGCGCAGCAGCTTTTCCCCCAGGTAACGCAAGACACGCTCTGCCTTGCCCAAGTGCGCCTCCAAGGCCTGGTCCAGCTCGAAACGGTGCTACCAGCCACAACAACCACACCAACCAGCGCTGCCGCACAGCACACGCAATTGCGCCAGCTACCTGCAAGTGCTCCTGGGCGTGACCATACGTTCCTGTCTCCTGCATCTGGACCACAAGAGATAGCCAACGAGTGCGTGCAGCAGCGACAGAAGCAGGACCTGCTTGGCGAGCTTGGCTTGCTGCAAGAACGGATCCAGCCCCGCGTACACCTGACACACCAGAGAGATAAGCCTCCAACGCCCTTGCTTTTTACAACAGCTGTCACAGCGAGCACCTCCTGAGCCACCTTCACACCACAGCTAAACGCATGCACTCGAACTGACCCGTTGCCAGAGCTTGTAAACCACTTTCTTTTGCAGTGCATAGCGAGGGTGCAGCAGCACCACCCCGATGTAGGCGTCGCGGAGCTCCGTCTCCAGCTTGGATACCTCTAGCATACATGCAACGCGATGCTTGTGTGATGCGGGCAGCATCGAGAGGGAACCAGCAGTGCGGAGCTGTTTCTCCACACCCGACAGCTTGGCGATCTCGCTCAGCTTGTCTTCGCGCTGTTTGGCTTTGGCATAGAGGCGCCGATGGTCCAGCTTCGACCCCTCTTTGGCCGGCTGCTGTGCGGCACGCTTCTCGCTCCTCTTTTGCGTGCTCTGGGCAACGGGCTCTGGCTGTGGGCGCTTCGCAGCGGCCGGGCTCGGCTTCTCGGACTGGGTCGTCTCCCCGTCCTAAGACCACGAGACCGAGGAACAGACGAACAAACACAACAAAGCAAGCCGAATGCAAGTTAAGGATAAGTAAAACTAACAACTGCACCTCGTTGTTGCAACTGCACCTCGTTGTCGCTGACAGCCTCTCCAGGCTAGAGTTTCACTCAGAAGTGGCAGCTCTCGTATCATCAGCAGAAATGGAGGATCTATCCCCACACTGCACATACGAAGTACATCATATTGAGTCGATGCAGATGGCGAGAGGGGTCCGATATAACCGCTCGGGTCTACGTCATAGCCCGCAAGGTCCGGATCACGGGATATGTTGTACAGCACATGTCCTCGAGGATGCTGAGTGGTCCTATGAAGCATATGAGAATATGACGGCGAAGATAAAACAAGAAGAGATTAAGCAAGAAGCATATGCGAAACCCCCGCAGGAGAACAAAGAGGAGTTGGACGAAAGCCCTGAGAGGATAGGAGTGCAGCTAGAGGATGGGACTATCCACATAGCCTCACCCACTGCATGGAGACAACAACAGGCTCTCGATCCGGAGTTCAAAGAGCTAATACAGCTATACAAGAACCCGAATGAGCTGAAAATGACGAAGGAGATTAAGCAGCAACAGAAGGAGATGGGGTGGAGAGACGGTCTCTTGTGGTACAAAGGCCAACACGGGCGCACCCGGGTTCCTGACAAATGGACGGTCTCTTGTGAGTGGAGAGACGGTCTCTTGTGGTACAAAGGCCATCACAACCAGACAAATGGACTCTCTGGGTTCCTGAGAAACTCAGACACATTATTTTTGTCGCTGCTCATAACTGCCCACTACTGGCGCATCCGGGCCGACAAAGAACGCATATGTTCATTTCGAGGCGATTCTGGTGGAAGAAGATGAAGGAGAATATTGATGAACAGGTCAATGCATGCATCCCATGCAAGACATCCAAAACACCACTGAAGGCGAATGGCCTGATCGGGACATTTCCTTACACCTAGGAATGTTTGAGTTCTTACACACCGATCATGTAGGACCTTTCCCGGTCACGACGGAAGGTTACAGATACCTTCTAACGGCCATAGACAGAGCCACCAACTATGTATGGGTGGTCCCAGTCAAAGACGTTACGGGAGAAACAACAGCCAAGGCGTTGATTGACAGGATCATCTCACAGATTGGGGTGCCGAGAAAAATATGCTCAAATCGAGGCTCTGAATTTAATAATGAAGTCATCGACAAGCTATCTGCATATTACGGCATGAAATGGCAATATGTCACCGCCTATAACCCCAGGGCTAACGGCAAGATAGAGCGGGTGCATAGACCCCTCAAGACCGCGCTGAAGATGTATTGTATATATGTATGAAGAAGGAGAATCAAAAGGCATGGGTGAAGGCGGCATCCTCGTTTGCCTTTGCTATGAATTTCCTACCCTCTACAGCGTTAGGTGGTTCAAAAGGTTCCATCTCACCATACTAATTGGTATATGGGCGTGAGCCCGCCATCCCAGCCTCACTACTGCACCCAAAGGATTCATGGGCAGATCAGGATGAGTTGTTTGGGGTGAGACTTCGGGCGAAGATGGAGGCGGAGCAAATAGTGCAGGCGCATAGGGAGGCAGAGCGCAGGAAGACTGATGCTGAGGGTGTCAGGCAGGCACACTTGGATCAAGTCAGATTCCAGGTAGGGGATATTGTACTGCTGTACCATCCTCAGGTTTCTCAGGGAGTCAGCTCTAAGCTGCTCATCCACTGGAAAGGACCATACCAGATCATGGAACAGATGGGGCCTTTGAACTATAAAATCAGAGGCAGAGGGAAAGTTCAAATAGTCAATGTACGAAGGCTGATTGAGTATGATCCCTTGCTACTTGAAGATGAGTCCGTTGATCAAGCACTCAAACGGATGGAGGCTGACTTTAAAGAGGTCCCACCAATCCGAAAGGAGGATATCTCGGTATTATTACGTTGAGAAATGATGATTTTATTCAGTTTGAAAAACATTGCCACATTTGTGGCAACGATCCACAAATGTGGCGCCTGCCGTGTGTTAAGAGCTAAATATCCCTATGACCACGCCGAGGCGATGGATCTAGAGGATAGGGATTTGCCTGACGAACCGGAGTCAGAGGACACTCCGGACACAGACTCAGAGACAGAGTCAGAGACAGAGACACTGACAGACAAACAGAAAGCAAGACACGGTAGTACAACGATCCATAGAGTTAGGTCACGCACAAAAGTCGCACTGCAAAAGCCTAAAGACTGGGATAAGATGGATAAGGAGAATAAGAGGAAGTGGAGAGAGAAGCACGCAAAGAAGCAGAAGAGAGAACTAAGAAGACACTGACAGACAAACAGAAAGCAAGACACGGTAGTACAACGATCCATAGAGTTAGGCCACGCACAAAAGTCGCATTGCAAAAGCCTAAAGATTGGGATGAGAGGATAAGGAGAAAAAAAGGAAGTGGCGGGAGAAAGCACACGAAGAAGCAGAAGAGAGAACTAAGAAGACAGACGAAGAGAGCACACTCCTTAAGAGTGAAAGCAGTACAGAAGAAGAAGAAATATTATATGCGTGCCTTGCAGCTTGTGCTTTCTGTTGCCTTTTCGCACACTCTTGTCGTACAATACCTGAGGACTAAGACTCCCCATGGCCCGATAGAGATGATAGAGTTAGTCAGGGCCAAGTTTGGTTCGGTGGGAGGTGTGAGCAAGCATTTCAATGCTGAGAGGTTTGAACACATCTTCCCAAAACCAGGAATGAACATAGACACCTAAGCTACTACCTCGCCTTCAAAAGCGAAGTAGAGATTTGAAGAAGAAGAGTTAACTCGTAAACTGTTTCAAAGGCTGGCCAAACACCCTGCCTTTGGTAGCGAATACGAGGCTAACGACTTCAATCTTCCAGCAAACCTAAGACCTAAGCATGATTGAGAGTGCGAGGGATAAGTGGGAAATATGGAAGAAAGGGAAGGGGCGTAGGGAGGAGAGCAGAGAGGACGACGAGAACAGGAGACGAAGGAAGCAGAAATGACAGGAGACAAACCTCATGATGGATGATCAGGATGACGAAAAAGGGGGTGGGAGTTAGACTGGCAAGTTGAAAAAGAAGAAAGAATGGTGGCTAAAAGTCACCTGCTATGCTTGTGAGAAGGTGGGGCATACGAAGGCGTATTGCCCAAAACTCAAGAAGAAACCCCATAAGCAGGAGGAAGAAGAAAAAAACCCCAAAGGCAAAACAAGAAGGGCCAAAACAAACGTAAAGGGAAAAAGACATAGCTCTTTTAAGGGAGGAAGAGAGGGAGGATGACGAAGAACAGGGAGGGGGGCAAGAGAGCGATAGCGTTGCGCTTCTTGTTTTTGTGGGGGGTTATAAGCCCGACGACCCTGGGGAGGTAACCCCTGACGACAATGGTGGGGGGAGAGCGAGCGAAGATCAGAGTGATTCTGATCGATGTGGTCGTTCCCCGCCGGCTAGCCCTAGCTTAGGGAGTCCCTTAGCAAAGACTAGTCGGGTTGAAGATGCGTCCCAACCTAACATCTCAATCAATCGCAGTCGTCAGCTAACAAGGGCAACCCCCCTACAACAATTCCCTCAGAGTCTGAGGAAAACAAAACCCCCCTCCCCTCTGCTTGTCACTAGCTATAGTCAATCCCAGCCTAGGTCCACTAGATGCCAGGGGAAAAACAACAAAAATAAACCCTGCAATATTTCTCTAGAGAGGGAGCAAAAGGGGATAAATGCCTCGCAAGCAAAGCGGTTGGTTTTTGGTTGTTGCGGCTATCATGCCAACAACCAGGACGATGAGTTTCCCTGGACTGACTTATCTGTCGACCCCGCAATTTTCCCCCCAAGTCCCTTTATTACCCGGATGAGCTAGGTTTGCTAGCTGCAGCTGAGGAGATAGGAGAGAACGAGATTGCACGCGCATGCCACCTCACAACTCCAATAATAAAGCAGAGACTGCAGAGAGAGAGAGAGAGAGAGGGAAAGGAGGCGAGAGGGAAGAGTAGGGCAGAAGTGAGGAGGACTGTCAGGAGTGGCAAGAGAGACAGTGCACCACAACCACAACCCACACCTACCTTATCTGTTCACTACCGCACTACATCACAAGACATGCACCCCACTGCACCACAAGCTCTGATACACTGAATGAGTGTGGGAGACCATCTGGTCTACCCAGTGCTGGTGGTGCAGGAGGCAAGGAGGGCAAGGAGGAGGCAACGGCAGTGGCAATAGAAACAACGCCATCACAACCAGGTCCCACACTCCAAGCATCAAAACAAACACCTCTCATCATCACATTAAAAAAAATTGCACTTATTGCACAACAACTTACAATAACATGCATTAGAGGGAGCAATGGGAGGGTAATGAGAGTAAGTGAGGGTGAGCTTGTGGAAGACGAGTTTTTGTCTGATGTGGTGAGGGCGATAGAGGGGGTGTACATATCTCACGCATCCCGCACCACCATCACACCACCAGGGGCCACGAACATCAACCACCACATCACAATCATCCACCCCCACCAAGCCTACCACCACTAATTACTCATTAGTATTAGCAGGAGAGGAAGGGAGAAATAGGAAGAACACGATAGTGCAGGATAGCGGGTCCTCTAGGGACATAGCTTGCAATCCAGAAACGCTTCACGACGTTGAGTCTGTAGCTCCCATAAGTCTAGTTACCGGAAACGGCGAGTGTCAGATAGACAGACAGGGCATAGCTAGAGGACACGGTAAGCCAGTGACGGTGTCGAGACCTATGTTACTCGACACCAGGCTACCTGTCAATATTGCGTCGACCGGCAGAATGGACCATGTCCATCACAGGGAAATTCTACATCAGAACAGACAACTAGTCATTTTAAAAGGCCCCATACACACGTTGACGAGAGTAGTGTGTTAGTAAGGAGGAGACTTATGTCCACTGTTGTACAGATGGGACGACGAGTTTGACAGTGCTCTGGACGTCAATACACGTTATGAACCGGTGGTAAGAGAGGAAAAAAGGGGGTAGGAGGGGAGGGAAGCCCCAAAAAGGAGAGAGGAGAGATTAGACAGAAAGAAGGCAAAACGGGGCAGTGACGCTATATTTCTCCTATCCCCGCAAGCCTGGTAAGATTAGGAAGGTAGATATAGAGTTGTTTCACTATTGCTGTAACGGGTAGCCCACGGTCCTTCTGTGTCTATGTGCAAAACTATCCCAGGCTTGTCTGCCCTTTCTATCCTCAGATAATATTAACTTTAAACCTAGCTGACACCTTTGCCTGGCCTATCACACAAAATCTCCCACTAACTTAATGCCTCATGCATTTGCTAAAGCTTTCATCTTCTTTATATTATAATGTCCCTATACACGGAAGTGCTACAAATTTGGTGTAACCGACGATTACTCACTTTTTATTAAGGACTATTATTTAGCCCATAAGAATGAGTGGGTAGATTGTTTCAAGCAAGCGATAGCGTTCTATGAGAGACAGACAGGAAACAGGGTGAGAGAGGTGAGATGTGATCAGGAGGTTGATGTAGCGACAGAAGTTGAACTGGATAGGCTTCCACCACTCTATATCTGGAAGACGTCAGCCACTGGGGATAAAGATGGTAACCCCATAGCTGAAAAGGCAAACGATATAACCGCCGGGGCCGCAAGGGCAACGAGGCATCACGCAGAGCTGCCTCTAACCTTTTGGGCCGAAATGGAGCACGCCGCCACTACGATACACCACATTTTACCGGCCACCAGTGGGTTGCGTAAGGGTTTGTTGCCATACGAGCAGTTGCTCGGCCGGCAGCCCATAGTCACTCAGTTGAGACCGGTAGGCAGCATGGGAGTCATGTACACCGGTAAGGGTAGGAAGGGTGAGTTCCGGGGAAAGAGGGTTATGTTGCTATGGTATGATTTATTCAGAGAGCTGTACCGTGTTTGGGACGGTAGAAATGTCATAGCCGGATTCAGAAACGCCCGTTTCAGCCCCTACGTGGTTGCAAAGGTGACACACCTCCCTAGATTAGTTGAGTGGGATGGTGAGGTTTCTGAGGGAGAGAGTGAGAAAAGGGATGTCGATGTTGACAAAACACACACACCCACTCACGAACAAGCATAAACCCATGAGAGTGAGGACAGGGATGTTGATGATGATGAGACTCACACACCCACTCACACACAAGCACAGACCATGAGGTGGAGGGCGATGATGGCGATGATGTTGAGGGGGAGCATGAAGGGGATGACGGGGATGATAGCACAGATTCAAACACACCACACCACACGATAGTCAGACAAATAGTGTACCTACAGAGGACATCGACACCACTGTGACACAGGCAGAAACACCCCATCCCACCACCTCACCCACACACACGCATGAGAGAGAGAGAGCTAGGACAGTCGCAGGTAGGCACAGATCCCTCAGACCCACAGGCAGAGCATGAGAGGAGAGCCTATCACGAAGACAAAGAGCCTAGTAAGGGTAGGACATGGGAGCAGAGCGATAGTATATCAGCCGCTAACATAGTCCACACAAAAAGAGAGAGACGACAGACAGAACAGCCCACTGCACCAACCAACCAACCAAGAGAGAGGAAAGAACCCAAACAAGCTCAAGTACTAGAGAGTGTGATAGTGGAGGCCCCCGCTGCAGAGTGGGGCAAGGAGTGGGCAAGAGACAAATAAAAATCAACGAATCTCATCTGCCACCATACGTTCATCGCATAAAAACATATTAGCGGGACTTTGTAACGGGTATTCGGGATCTTTCACCGAGTATGTGAGGATTTCCGAATTCAGCATCCGTTCTTCTTCGTCTTCAAACTTAACTATGTGGGTGGGCTGAGGTCTGTCTCTAACAACGAGTCTATCTCTGGGGTCACACACTCTGCTTACTACCCCTACTCGTACTATGCTCTCCCATCCCTCACCGTACTTTTTCTTCGCCCATCCATCTCCCCATGCACGCGCGGGCACTCTTACTACCTTACCTATTAGCTCTTGAGCCTCTCTCTTTTCTCTCTTGGGCTCATTGCTAGGGGTAAATCTCTCTACTGTCTTGCGCTGCCTTTTACCGGGGATTATGTTACTCTCCGTTACTCTCTGACTCTGCTCCCACGTTAATCCCTTAGATGGTGGTGATTTTTCTTCGTATGCTCTTCTTTCATGTATTTTTAGTGGATCTGTTGGATTTTGTTCATTTGTATGCTCTTGTGGCTTGATCTTGTGCTCTGGGGGTAATTGTTGTGGATAATGTGGCTCTGGACTTGTGTGTAGGCGTGTATGTTTGTGATCCAATGTATTCTTCTCCACATGCTCATTTTCATGCTCATTCTCATTCGCATCGATATCAACATTCTCTGTCTCCCCCTCAACTTCATCAAAGTGTGTTGTTGGGTGGTCGTTGTTGACGTTGTGCGGTGACTTAGGTGATTGAGGTGGTGATTGGGGTGGTGATTGGGGTGGTGACGCTTGTGGAGATGTGTGTGGTTGCTCGCTCTCATTCTCATTCTCCCCCTCAGAGTCATCATTATCCCACGACACTAGTTTAGGAGGATGAGCTTGTTTACCGATTTTGTGAATATTAAATCTCACATCTCTCACTCCGGAAATTATCTTCTTACCATCCCATACGCGGTATAGTTCCCGAAATAGATCATATCCTACTAGCATTACCTTTTTCCCTCTATACTCTCCCTTCCGCACTTTAGTCTTAGGTATATGTAACACACCCATACATCCTATTGGTTTTAAATGAAAGAGTGTTGGTTTTCTACCTAACAGCTGCTCATAAGGCGAAATTCCTTTGCGTTCCCCGTGAATTGCCGGTAGTATGTTGTGAATGGTTGTTGCTGCGTGTTCTAATTCTGCCCAGAATTGCGGCGGTAATTTAGCGTGATATCTCATTGCTCGTGCAGGCCCTGCCGTAATATCATTCACTTTTTCCGCAATAGAATTCCCGTCTTTATCGTTTGTCGCGGAGGTTTTCCAAATAAAGCGAATATTTTTCCACCACTTAATGACTTCCTCCGGAATATGGAATTCTTGATCTGCGCGAATTTCCTTTACTTTGTTTCCTGTCTGTCTCTCATAAAAGGCTACAGCTTGTTTTAAGCAATCTACAAACTCATTCTTATGGACTAAATAAAAGTCAAGAATGAACAGTGAGTAGTCGTCGGTGACCGAAAATTTATACCGTTTACCACCTATTGATCTAGTTGCCCACGGTCCTGATATGTCTATGTGTAGAATTATACCTGGGTTTTGGGCTCTTTCTATTGTATTAACTGCAAAACGTGGCAAACGTTTAGACTTTCCTATCATGCAAGATTCGCAAAATCTCACATCGTTCTCGTCACCAACTAACTTAATGTTCAAAATTTTTGCCAATAGGCGCATCTTTGTTAACCTATAATGCCCACAGGCATAGTGAAAAAGCTTGATTCCTATCTTTCTAGGTTTGTCTGACTTTCTGGGGTAAGCTTCATATAATACTATATCTACGTGTAATTCTTTCTCTCTCTTATTTACTTCATGCTTACTTGTCTCGTTTTTGTTCTCATTTGTGGGGCTTTCCTCCCCTTCTACCCCCTTGTTGCGAAAGGATCATATCTTTCGTTGACTTTCAATGGTTCATCATATTCGTCATCCCATCTATATATCATACTCTTAGTTAATCTTCCCCTTACTAATATGTCACTCTCGTTAATGTGGATGGGGTGTTTGAGTATTACTAACTGTCCGTTTTGGTGGATGACTGATCTGTTGTGTCTGTGGTCCATCTGTCCTGTAGAGACTATGCTAACTGGTAAGGTAGTGTCGAGTAACATCTTCTTTTTTACTGCTCCAGGCCTTCCTTTCCCATCTATCAC
Organism: Paulinella micropora; assembly: GCA_019918135.1. NCBI lineage: Eukaryota > Cercozoa > Imbricatea > Euglyphida > Paulinellidae > Paulinella > Paulinella micropora. The sequence continues at coordinate 35,478 of WBZZ01001504.1, forward strand.
AGTCAGCCTAGCTCTTCCTGACTTACTCAACTCCCTTTCTCCATTACCTGTCAGTAGTTCTACCGGGTCTATCTCATCGACATCCGTCAATCTGTCTTCTCTGCATGATATGTTTGTGCTTGCTCCACTATCCTGTACTGTCATGTCTCTCTTTTTCATCACTCTTTTTCTCACATGTATCAGTACATGCTCTGTCTCTCCTTCTGTCTCTGTCTCTGTTTCTAGTTCACCCTCAGAGACTCCTCTACCCTCACCTTGTCCCTCTTCTGTGAGTTGTGGAGGTGTAGTGATGGGACTCTGTCTGACTGCTCTCTCCAAGTACACTCCTTCTATTGCTCTTACTATGTCAGTCAAAAAGTCATCTCTCTCTAGCTCGCCACTCACGACACGCATCACTTCTCCATTCATTCCCCTCACGCACTCATTCATCAACGTTTTAGCTATTTCATTTATATCTTTGAAGGTTATGACGGGAGGGTTGATGGGTTGCGTGTTTGTTGTCTGTGTTGGTGGGAGTGCTGTGATTGGTCTAGAACTAGAGATTTGGAGTTGTTGTGAGGTGGGACCTATTTGGTTGCCAAACTTGTTGACAGAAGTGGGCCCAAGTCGTTGCTCTCCCTCATCCACTCCACTCTCTTCTCTCCCTTCTCTGCTCTGGCCGGTCCGCTGGACTAGAAAATGGATTATGTTTGCGTGGTTGTTGCGGAATATTTTGCGAGACTTGTGGACTTGTGGAAATTTTGGTGTCACGTAAAGTTTCAAATTCCCCGAAAACGAGTCTTTGCGTAATTTTATGAGACTTTTCCAATGCCGCAGCTTTAAGACCTCGTTCGTCTGGGTAGTAAGGAGATTTGGGGGGACGCAACACGGGACTTACCGACAAATCCAACTCCGGATAATCTGGGTCTTGTGTGGCGTGATATCCGCAGTACCTCGCATAAGATAATCGTTTCGCGTGATTTGCGTATATTCCTTTTCTTTTTGATTTTTCAACGGAAACATTACACGGTTTTTTTGCGTCTGTTTATTCCGGCACATTTTGTGTCAGGCGTGACTCCGTAAGAACTCTCAAGCCTCAAAGGAGTTTCGTTAGGGTTAGGGGTGACTGGGGAACATCGTGGGGTGGCGGATACTAACCGCTCTTCCTTGCCTTCTCCCCGTAGTGAGGAGGGACCTCGTAGGGTGGCCGATACTAACCGCACTTCCCGTCCTTCTCCACTCTCACTATGTCTATTCCCTACCCTAGGTGTAGTCTTTGTATCGTTCAAAAGGGCTTGGGGACTTGTAGATTTGTGATGAGGTGAGCTTGGTTGCTCGTCATCTCTTTCTCTTTCTTCCTCATCATCATCGCTCTTATCATAAGTGTTCCCCATATGGATTAAAGCAACGTTTGTATCAGAGTCACTTTGTTCGTCATCGTTTTTGTCGTTTCCGGTTGTTATCAAAGTGAGTGCTTTCTTTTTCTTATGAAAGGGTTTCTTTTTGTTTTTGTAATTGTTCTTTTGTTCGTTCTTTTCTTGTTCCGTGCCTTTTGTCTTCCGTTTGATTCCGTTTTAATTTTCCTTCTTTGCGGAACTTTTCCGAAATCACCGGACAATATCTCATGGTATGGCCTTTGGCATCACATCCGAAACACGTGACTTTGAGCGTCCAGTTTGGAGCTGTCTTTGGTCCCGGTTTATTGTCTCCCCTTTTCCCTTTATTATCCATCAGGAGATTGGTCTCTTGCCGCTGCTTGCTATCCCGAGATTTCTTGTTGTTGTCTTTGCGAATTTGAGTTTTTCTCTCACGGAAATTGTTACGTCTTTCTTTTTCTTCCCACATTAACCATCTTTCCCTAGATGCTTCGCATAGTTCCGAGAAATTTGGTCTTAGTCTGGCCGGGAGATCATAGTGGTCCACCTGAAATTTATCCCCGAAAGCTGGATGGTAGCGCAATTTCTTAAAAGCTTTCTCTTTGCTTCCTCATCGGAAAATGGCGCCCCACGTAAACTTTCAAGCTGGATTTTCTTTGCGAGAAATTCATTTAGCCAGTCTACATACCTCTGACCTGCCCTTGGTCTCGTTCTCTCAAACTCTTCCTCTAACATGTACCTACCTGCTCCGGAAATGCCTCCTAATTGATCTCTTACTACTATCAACTCTTCAATGGGTCCTTTCGTCTTCTGTGTTCGCAGGAAATTAGATACATTGTCTTTGGAAAAAGCCACAGACAGACATAATTGCAAAGTTTTCATCCTTTCATAATATTTCTTCTCTTTGCGGATAGCTGTCTTTCTTCTTGTGTGTGTTGTTTCATACTTTGTCTTTTCTTTTTCCTTGCTTCTTTCTCTTTCCACTCTCTCTTTTGTTCTGCTGTCATTTTATCCCAACCTTCTGGCTGTTTGATATCTTCTTTCTTTGTCTGGGGTCTCTGTCTTCCTCTCTGAGAGGTGTCTGACTCTTCATCTTCCTCACTATCACTTATGGGCGTGTCGGGCTCTTCTAAGTCTTCTGCCGTCTTAGCCCTTGCTTCGTCGTAAGAAAAATCCCTTTGGGCTAATGCCACAGATACCATCTCTGCCACGTGGACAGATATCCCCTGCATGTGCTTCTGAAACTTGCTTGACCAAGGCCAAAAGCTTTGGTCGTTGCCCTCGAATATGGGCACTTGACTCAATACGTGCTTTGGCACGCTTGCCTCCTTGACAAGGCTCATAACCAAAGTAATCTATCACTCAAACGCAGAGTTTAGGGAAGCTACCCCGCTAAGGGTAAAGAATAACCGAAGAAAAGACTTTTAATGACTTTGGGTCACACAAATTTATGATGTTATGACCTTTACAGAATGGTAATACTCATTTGATTCTAGGCATTCCAGATTATGATTCGCGAATACTCTAGAAAGTGTCCTTGTCAGTAATAAAGGTATTAATAACTGTCCGGCCTATGAACTTGCCTATGACTAAGACTATCCAAATTACCGGTAAATTGACTAGGTGGAGTAACGGGTATTAGTAGTACATTACAACGAGTTCTGCCAGTCCGTCCTAATGACAAATCAACTTTGACTACCCGGGCCTAGTAACGGTAACTCCGGGTAAAGTCGGAAATGAAATAGGAATAACGGTTTGTTTGATGTTTGTTTCGCACTGGTCCTACTTGGCTTTATGGCAAGCAGCAAGAGGGAGTGGAATAGGCTTAACGGTAGGTGTGGTCTGGTGTCTTGTAGAAGAGCACAAAGAAGCCAAATATGCACAAGTGCTAAAGGTTATGCCAGCTTGTGACAAGTTGATTGCTTATTTGTGAGTCCTTCGTCTGAGGATGTGTAGGAGTATTTGTTTTCGTCTGATGTCTGTGCGACAGATCAGCGAAAAATAAATTTGTGCTTCAACTGTCTGATGTCTGTGCGACAGATCAGCTGAGAAAACTTGAGAAATCAGCGGCCTTTAGCTATGAACTCCAAATGTACTATCCCCAACGATAGCTCAACTATCTATGATGGAAAAGTCTGTGATATAACCCGCTGGCAACAGTCTTCAAAAAGTGAATGATGTCTCCGACCGTTATATTATCTCGGTGACGCAAAGACAAAAAGGCGCCAAAAGACCAGAATCAGGGGCAAATTGGCATTTTAGACGTGTCCGGCCAGACGAAATATATAAATAAGTTTTTACTGGATTATTCGGTGGGTGATGTCCACAGGAGATATAATTCTGATACAAGTGGCAGGTATGAATTTTATTAAAACAGTGCTTGCGTAAACAAAAAGAGAAAAATTGAACATGAGGTACAATTAAATCAGTCAGTACGGTATTAAGTAGGTTTGTATTAATATATATCAACAAGCTTACAATAGTAATAATATTGTATCGTCGGTAAATGGATGCGGCGTCAAGTCAAGATGTCATCGAGGATCTGAGCATTTCCAGTGTATAGTATACAATAACATATTAATATTGATGTATCAATATAGTTTGAAGTAGAAATGGGAGGTGTGGCTCGGCTGCACTCTACGTCACTCGCCAGCTCAATGACGCGATTATCATTGACACTAGAGGGTCGCCGACATGTGGTCGCACTGGAGCGGACTTGGGTTGTCATCATGGACCAAAACAAGAGGGGCGGGCTTGGGTTGCCTATGACGATATAAACAGGTTGAGGTGCGGCCAGGCACCTACAGGAGCTGTATACCGCCCCAGCGCCACGGCTGTCGAACATCGCGGTCCTACTCTACCAGAGGCAGCCCTGAGCCCAAGCAGCTCATGTCAATGCAAGACGGAACCGTTGAGGTAAGCTTCATCAGCTCATCTGAAGGATCGCGACAGAGGGGACATGCTAGAGAGCCTCTTCTTTTGTTTCGATTCCAGCAATTGCACGAAGGTCCTCCGACGGGTGAAGATGGACACCACCGCTTTGCGACACCGAGACTGCAACTCAGGGAATCCCAAAGGGAAGACGCGGATCGGCGAGAACAGGTCTTGGCGGTCGCAGTAGTCTATGACACACAGCTTGTCACAGTCCCGGAACATCTGTCATGACACACCTGGCTGAGCTAGCGCCTCACTATGAACTGCGCACGCACCGGCCGCCGTGACAAGACTTGGCGAGGGATCGCTCCACCCAAGCCGTCCTCGATCGCGAGAGAAATCTCCCAGAGTAAGCGGAGGGGTCGGTCCAGCCACACGTAAGGACGCGCGGGGCTGGATAGAGCAGCCCCCTGTCACCTTCTGATGAGCGCCAGAATACATGCACTTCAGGAGGAGTCTCCAGAAAACTTGAAGTCAGGATTAGGCAGAAACTCATCCTTCACGAAGGCAAAGGTGATGAGGTGGGTTTTCAGCCATGCACGGACAGCAGCCCTCCGGGAAGGCTCCACACCTTCCACATGGTCCCGATAACGATCGTTGGATACGATGTAGCCGCCATGCCGCATTGCGTACTCGATGCAGTAGGAGTCGTCGTAGTCTTGAGCGGGCGTGGCCACCAGCAGCCCTTCATCTCGCAGTGAGAGCAACAGGGAAATGTTGTCGGGCATCTTGGTTGCTCGCACCGACATGCCGATGTTCTCCTCGCGCTTGCGCCGTGAGACGTAGTCGTAATCGAGGTGGAAAGCAGGTGTGAAGGCCAACACGGGGTGCCCCATACGCTGGTACCACTCGATCGCAAGCTGAACGCCTACGTACATATGGCGTGCATGTTTCTAAGACAAAAAAACACTGCCGAGCGTGAAGCGTGTTCCACGGCAAGGTAAGAAAGAAACAGACAAATCCTAAAACCTGTATGACAATACACTCAACAAAAAAGCAGCATGCTTAATACAATACATTACTCTTAATATCATAAGTGTATTATATTTGTAAACATATCATATCAGATTGCATTCTATTACGTTACCTTTGTATTACATTATATTGTATTTTATTATAATCATACAAATTTATTTACCATTACGTAATTTGCATATATTCATATACGTAGTGAAATTCATGCAAGCACTGTCGAGTATGCCACGTATGTCATGCGTGTATGCAGGAATTACGTAATTTTGTAAGAATGTATACACGTAGTGCAAAGCATGCATGCGCTTTTCGTATCTCTTGGTGTGGTGTTGTGTGTCGTACCGGCAGTGCTGAATACTTTATGGTTGCCGTGTCGCATGGCGATGTTGGGCGCGTCCAGGATCACCAGGGGCTTGGGCCGCGGCGGGGCGGGCGGTAAGTCGCGCGGGGCCTGTTCTTGGGCGGTCACGGCTGCGGCTAGCACTTGTTGTCGCCGGCGCTCGCGCTCGAAGCGCCACGCTTCCACGTCCACGCGGTTCAACACGCCCTGCCTGGTTTGGTCCACGTGCTCCGCCCAGCCCGCGTCGTCGCCGCTGCCCATGTCCACTAAGGGCCAGTGCTCTTCCACAAACCCGTCCTCGCCCTCCTGCCCCGCCGACAACTGAACTTGTAGCCCCACCTGCGCACTGTCCTCTGCTTCGCCTGCACTGGCGTCTGCGGCCTTAGATTCCTCTTCCTCTTCTTCACCTGCACTTGCATCTTTCTCCTCTTTCTCTTCTGCACCCGCATTTGTGTCTTCTTCCTTCACTTCACCCCCCTCCAATGTGTCCTTCCCTTCACCCCCCTCCAATGTGCTTGCGCTTTTGTCTGCGCCTTTGTTGGCTTTGTTGGCTTTGCTGGGCCTGCTGGCGCGGGGTTGCATGCTGTGTTTGCGCTGTTGCAGGTAGCGCTGCAGCTCGGCGTCCTCTGCCGCGTCGATCACCACGGGCGCGGCCGCGCGCGCCGAGAAGCGGCCCGCCACGCGGAAGAGCAGCGTCTCCAGCAGGGAAAGCAGCAGCGCGCGAAGGTCCGGGCCGGCCTGCTGCGGGGCCGCCTGCCACAGCGCGGACCAGGCCGGCGCCGCCTCCAAGGGCCCGAAGCCGCGCAGGCGGAGCAGCGCCGCGTGAGGGGCAGAGCTGGCAGGCAGCTTGTGGGCAGGGAAAGCTTGCAACGCATTTGCGAAGCGCGCCAAGCCCAGCCGTAACTCTTGCAGGGCCTTGCTGCGCGCCACCAGCTCGCTCTGGTTGCCTAGCAGAGCCTGACACCAAACAACGCGGCACAGATTCACGAGAAAGACATGATGCTTGCATATTGAAGAAGAATGAAACAGGACCTGGAGTTGAGGCGTAGAAAAGTAAAGGAGCAATGCGGCCAGGACCTCCCAAAACTGCACCTGTCCCCTGAAAGCGCTGCTGGCTGTTTGTTTGGCTACTGCCGCGAAGACGTCCGCCACAAGCTCCAAGGTTTGTTGCGGCATGCCGGGAGCCACAGTGGCGAGGTCCGCGTCCTCGTCCGTGTACTGGCTGTGCTGTTGTTGTTGCTGAGCCGATCGCTGCAGCTCCTTGTCCAGCGCATAGAGCAGCGCCAAGAGAGCGTCCATGAGCTCATCAGCCTCCAACAACTAGCAAGAGCAAGCAGACGTATCAGCTGCAAGGCGACATTTGAATGCTTTTTGGTCTTGAATGTCATCAGCAGTGTATATGTGCACACGTAAACACTCTTTCACACACACATGCACACACACGTATGCACACAGTATATAAATACACATATTCAAACACACACACACACACATATTCATGGCCAGGAGGGAGGACCTGGTCAGCCAGCAGCTGTTGTAGGCTATGCATAGCCAACACCCACGACACGTTAAAGCGCTCGGTGTCCACGTGCGTGTCGCTCATGCTCACTAGCCGCACCACCATTACCTCCCACACTTGCGCCGGCAATGGGTATACCCCGCGCCCGTCCAGCGCCTAGCAGCACCATCCCAAAGCAGCCTGGCGTCGCAACCTTTAGGCACAGCAACTACCTGCATCATTTCTGCAGTGGCCTTGCGATTCTCTTCATAAAGGCCCAACAGATTCTCTCGAGCCGGAAAAGGATGTCTGAGTCATCAAACAGAATACACACACACACACACCATATCTGCACTGAACAGCATGTGTGCACACTAAAAGGAAACGATCACACGGACCGAACTGTCAAGGCCATCACAAAATGTGCCAACGCAGCGAGGGCCTTCTTTCTTCCGTTTGCAAGCACAGCTAGCTGATTATGTGCTTTGCCCTGTCCAGCCATGAATCAGCATGAAACACACAAAAAAGGACACACAGGACCTTGGTGTAATCTCGTGACAGGGCTTCCCGGTACCACTCTACGGCCTGCATTTCTGCCCCTGCGTCCGGCCCTTCTGTGGCCTGTTGGGGTAGGTAGAGCAGCCTGTAGCGTGCCAGGTCACCCAAGCAGGTGTAGAGTTCGCCGAGCACCTCCTCCACAGCGTCGTCCCAATCCGAGCCGCTCGCGCCGCCGCTCGCCTCGCCCGTGCCGGCCCGGCGCTCGCGGCGCTTCTGCTGCACGCGCAGCAGCTTTTCCCCCAGGTAACGCAAGACACGCTCTGCCTTGCCCAAGTGCGCCTCCAAGGCCTGGTCCAGCTCGAAACGGTGCTACCAGCCACAACAACCACACCAACCAGCGCTGCCGCACAGCACACGCAATTGCGCCAGCTACCTGCAAGTGCTCCTGGGCGTGACCATACGTTCCTGTCTCCTGCATCTGGACCACAAGAGATAGCCAACGAGTGCGTGCAGCAGCGACAGAAGCAGGACCTGCTTGGCGAGCTTGGCTTGCTGCAAGAACGGATCCAGCCCCGCGTACACCTGACACACCAGAGAGATAAGCCTCCAACGCCCTTGCTTTTTACAACAGCTGTCACAGCGAGCACCTCCTGAGCCACCTTCACACCACAGCTAAACGCATGCACTCGAACTGACCCGTTGCCAGAGCTTGTAAACCACTTTCTTTTGCAGTGCATAGCGAGGGTGCAGCAGCACCACCCCGATGTAGGCGTCGCGGAGCTCCGTCTCCAGCTTGGATACCTCTAGCATACATGCAACGCGATGCTTGTGTGATGCGGGCAGCATCGAGAGGGAACCAGCAGTGCGGAGCTGTTTCTCCACACCCGACAGCTTGGCGATCTCGCTCAGCTTGTCTTCGCGCTGTTTGGCTTTGGCATAGAGGCGCCGATGGTCCAGCTTCGACCCCTCTTTGGCCGGCTGCTGTGCGGCACGCTTCTCGCTCCTCTTTTGCGTGCTCTGGGCAACGGGCTCTGGCTGTGGGCGCTTCGCAGCGGCCGGGCTCGGCTTCTCGGACTGGGTCGTCTCCCCGTCCTAAGACCACGAGACCGAGGAACAGACGAACAAACACAACAAAGCAAGCCGAATGCAAGTTAAGGATAAGTAAAACTAACAACTGCACCTCGTTGTTGCAACTGACCCGGCGCAAACTTTTCAGATGAACCGACTGCTCCTCCATCGCTTTTCTAAAAGTAGCATAAGGAATCGCCGTGATGATGATGATGATGATGATGATGATGATGATGATGATGATGATGATAAAATAATAATAATAATGATAATAATAATAGTGCTTCTCTGTCAATGGCTGATGCATTTCTGCACATGCGCCTCCATCGTCTCACCCGTGAGGGGAGTACGAAGAATTGACGATAGGCTCTAATGACACCCCCGCAAGGGCAGTTCCAACACTTCCAGACGGACCGGTATGTTCAATGAAAATACTGGTCCAGACGGACCGGTATGTTCAATGAAAATACTGGTCCAGAAATAGACCGGTATGTTCAATGAAAATACTGGTGGCACCGACGGGAATCGAACTGGCGACAGGCCCAGATGGTAGAACTTGACCACTGGGCTATCACGGTGTCCAAGATAATAATAATAATAATGATAATAATAATAATAATATTGGAGTGTTGACTGTGACATATTTGAGGGAAATCCCGATGAAAAAACCTAGTCACACTTGCTAAACAGAGTTCCAGCCCAATGGCCTCAAGGCGTTAAACTGTGACGCCAACTCATAACCCTTTGGTGGTAGATGCTGGGGAGGAGGGTCGTTGCGCGCGTAAAAGATCTTAAACTCCGCATATGCTGGTTGATAGCCCAGGACCCAGCAGACACCAGATTGTTATGGGTGGGGTTTCGAGGCACCTCTAGCAACCGCGCTTGGTGTATGCACTTGCACATTCGGTGACGTCTTGCAAGAGGTTGCTGGGACTGCGGAATAACCTCGGCTTAGTGCAGTCTTGCCCTCAGGAGCTCCATCGGTGGCCCCGATCATCAGGCGAGAGACTGACACGGGGGGGTGGAGGACCTCGAACAAGGGTATTGGAGGCTTATGTCCGTTGAGGCGACAGGGCCCAGATGGTAGAACTTGACCACTGGGCTATCACGGTGTCCAATAATAATAATAATAATAATAATAATAATAATAATAATAATAATAATAATAATAATAATAATAATAATAATAGTCCTTCTCTGTCAATGGCTGATGCATTTCTGCACATGCGCCTCCATCGTCTCACCCGTGAGGGGAGTACGAAGAATTGACGATAGGCTCTAATGACACCCCCGCAAGGGCAGTTCCAACACTTCCAGACGGACCGGTATGTTCAATGAAAATACTGGTGGCACCGACTGGAATCGAACTGGCGACAGGGCCCAGATGGTAGAACTTGACCACTGGGCTATCACGGTGTCCAAAATAATAATAATAATAATAATAATACTATATCTGAGGCGTACTGATGCAGCTAATGGCATATCCTCAACGGACATAAGCCTCCAATACCCTTGTTCGAGGTCCTCCACCCCCCCGTGTCAGTCTCTCGCCTGATGATCGGGGCCACCGATGGAGCTCCTGAGGGCAAGACTGCACTAAGCCGAGGTTATTCCGCAGTCCCAGCAACCTCTTGCAAGACGTCACCGAATGTGCAAGTGCATACACCAAGCGCGGTTGCTAGAGGTGCCTCGAAACCCCACCCATAACAATCTGGTGTCTGCTGGGTCCTGGGCTATCAACCAGCATATGCGGAGTTTAAGATCTTTTACGCGCGCAACGACCCTCCTCCCCAGCATCTACCACCAAAGGGTTATGAGTTGGCGTCACAGTTTAACGCCTTGAGGCCATTGGGCTGGAACTCTGTTTAGCAAGTGTGACTAGGTTTTTTCATCGGGATTTCCCTCAAATATGTCACAGTCAACACTCCAAGGCAGATTTACTATATCTGAGGCGTACTGATGCAGCTAATGGCATATCCTTAACGGACATAAGCCTCCAATACCCTTGTTCGAGGTCCTCCACCCCCCCGTGTCAGTCTCTCGCCTGATGATCGGGGCCACCGATGGAGCTCCTGAGGGCAAGACTGCACTAAGCCGAGGTTATTCCGCAGTCCCAGCAACCTCTTGCAAGACGTCACCGAATGTGCAAGTGCATACACCAAGCGCGGTTGCTAGAGGTGCCTCGAAACCCCACCCATAACAATCTGGTGTCTGCTGGGTCCTGGGCTATCAACCAGCATATGCGGAGTTTAAGATCTTTTACGCGCGCAACGACCCTCCTCCCCAGCATCTACCACCAAAGGGTTATGAGTTGGCGTCACAGTTTAACGCCTTGAGGCCATTGGGCTGGAACTCTGTTTAGCAAGTGTGACTAGGTTTTTTCATCGGGATTTCCCTCAAATATGTCACAGTCAACACTCCAAATAATAATAATAATAATAATAATAATAATAATAATAATAATAGTGCTTCTCTGTCAATGGCTGATGCATTTCTGCACATGCGCCTCCATCGTCTCACCCGTGAGGGGAGTACGAAGAATTGACGATAAGCTCTAATGACACCCCCGCAAGGGCAGTTCCAACAGTTCCAGACGGGCCGGTATGTTCAATGAAAATACTGGTCCAGACGGATCGGTATGTTCACTGAAAATACTGGTGGCACCGACGGGAATCGAACTGGCGACAGGGCTCAGATGGTAGAACTTGACCACTGGGCTATCACGGTGTCCAATAATAATAATAATAATAATAATAATAATAATAATAATAATGATGATGATGATGATGATGATGATGATAATAATAATAATAATAATAGTGCTTCTCAGTCAACGGCGAATGCATTTCTGCACATGTGCCTCCATCGTCTCACCCTCGAGGGGAGTACGAAGATTTGACGATAGGCTCTACTGGCACCCCCGCAAGGCAGCCCAGCCTTCCAGACAGACCAATACTTTCAAAGAAAATATCCTTTGAAAATACTGGCACCTACGGGAATCGAACTGGCGACAGGTCCCAGATGGTAGACCTTAACCACTGGGCTATCGCGGTGCCACTAATAATAATAATAATAATAATAATAATAGTGCCTCTCTGTCAATGGCTGATGCATTTCTGCACATGCGCCTCCATCGTCTCACCCATGAGGGGAGTACGAAGAATTGACGATAAGCTCTAATGACACCCCCGCAAGGGCAGTTCCAACACTTCCAGACGGGCCGGTATGTTCAATGAAAATACTGGTCCAGAAATAGACCGGTATGTTCAATGAAAATACTGGTGGCACCGACGGGAATCGAACTGGCGACAGGGCTCAGATGGTAGAACTTGACCACTGGGCTATCACGGTGTCCATAATAATAATAATAATAATAATAATAATAATAATAATAATAATAATAATAATAACTAGGGGCTGCGCCAACACCTGAAAGGATGGTTTGCGGTGCGCTTCGCACCCCCCCCCCCCCCTTTATTCCCAAGGTCGCTTTTTCTCTCATTATCACATGCACAACTTTTACAGCATTGGAGCAATCTCGGCCATTCATTTTGGTGCCGGCGAATCCGCTTCGGGTAGGTACAATTGCGGGGCTGGGTCTCGGAGGGAGGGCCCTCGGACCCCTCTTTTGGACAGTCGACAGGGTACGTTCTATTGCCGGAGATAACCGGCATAAACCCTTCCGGCACAACTCTTAGAGCCTTGGAGTATTCTCAGCCATTCATTTTGGTGCCGGCCAATTCGCTTCGGGTACGTACAATTACCGGGCTGGGGTTCCCGGGGGGAGGGCCCCCGGACTCCCCCCTTCCCCGTGGACAGGGTACGTTCAATGGCAGGAGGTACTAGCAGACAAGCATATGCTCTGGTGGCAGAAAAACATAAAATCTCTGGTTTCTGTGCGACACGGCACCAAACCTTTTGGATCTCCGAAGAGAGCTCACCGAGAGGTGTCGGGTACACCAAACATCAGCCTCCAACTCCCTCTGGTGTGCGCGAACGGCGCCTGGTGGCGCAAAAAACTGTATTTTCTGGTTTTTACGCCACCCGGCACCACAGCTTTCATATTTTCGAAGAGAGCCAGATACACCAAATATGAGCCGCTAACCCTCTGGTGTGCGCAAACGGCGCTTGGTGGCACAAAGACCTCACCTTTCTGGTGAGGGTGCCACCCGTGACCGAAACGGGTACGTACCATTGCAGGGCTGGGGTTCCCGGGGGAAGGGCCCCCCGGACCCCCCCTTCCCCCTAGACAGGGTACGTTCCATTGCCGGAGGTACTGGCAAGTACTCCCAAAAAGACAAGGAATTTCGGCATTCAGGACACTCCCCTAACGCAAATATTTGCGTGAATTCCAAACAAACTATGTCAGCATCAACATCGAGTCTGGGGCTAGCCACCCTGCAAATATGAGCTCCCAACTCCTCCTGGTTCCCACAAACCATCATTTATTCCGACAAGGGTGCCGAAAAAAAGGCACAAAAAAAAAAAAAAGAAGGAATTTTGGCATTCAGGACACTCCCCTAACGCATATATTTGCGCGAATTCCAAAAAAATTATGTGAGCATCAACATCGAGTCTGCGGCTAGCCATCCTGCAAATATGAGCTCCCTCGCCACAGTCGACAGGGTACGTTCAATCGCCCGAGGTAACCGGCATAAGCCCTGCTGGCACAACTCTTAGAGCCTTGGAGACGTACAATTGCTGGGCTGGGGTTCCCGGGCCGGACCCCCCCCCCTTCCCCGTCGACAGGGTACGTTCATTTGCCGGAGGTACCAGCAAGGACTCCAAAAAAAAACAAGGAATTTTGGCATTCAGGACACTCCCCTAACGCAAAGATTTGCATGACTTTCAAAAACACTATATCAGCATCAACATCGAGTCTGGGGCTGGCCACCCTGTCAATGTGAGCTCCCAACTCCTCCTGGTTCCCACAAACCATGATTTATTCCGACAGTGGTGCAAAAAACAGGCTAAAAAAACAAGGAATTTTCGCATTCAGGACACTCCCCTAATGCAAATGTTTGCGTGAATTTCAGAAAAATTATACCAGCATCAACATCGAGCCACCCTGCAAATATAAGCTCCCAACTCCTCCTGGTTCCCACAAACCATGATTTATGGGGACAGGGGTGCGGAAATGGTGAGGGTACACAATTTCCCTTTTCCGCCTTCCCAACCCCCCACCCCCTACTCGCAACACCTTTCAGAGATAATAATAATAATAATAATAATAATAATAATAATAATAATAATAATAATAGTGCTTCTCTGTCAATGGCTGATGCAAATCTGCACATGCGCCTCCATCGTCTCACCCGTGAGGGGAGTACGAAGAATTGACGATAGGCTCTAATGACACCCCCGCACGGGCAGTTCCAACACTTCCAGACGGACCGGTATGTTCAATGAAAATACTGGTGGCACCGACGGGAATCGAACTGGCGACAGGGCCCAGATGGTAGAACTTGACCACTGGGCTTTCACGGTGTCCAAATAATAATAATAATAATAATAATAATAATGATAATAATAATAATAATAATAATAATAATAGTAATAATAGTAATAATAATATTAATATTAATAATAATAATAATAATAATAATAATAATAGTAATAGTAATAGTAATAGTAATAATAATAATAATAATAATAATAATAATAATAATAATAATAATAATAATAATAATATATATTGATCTGTCATGGCTGAGCCCGAGGGCCATGCGCCTCCATCCCTCGACCCAACAGGGACTACAGTGAGTATGTTGGGGAGGGAAGAGTGACTCTAACCATCCTGCATAGAAGGCCCCAAAAGGAAGTCCCTACTACCCGCACAGTGTCGGGTACCTTGCAGGAAATCAACTACAAATGATTGATCTTCCCCGCATGAGAGCTCCACGAGACTGGGTAGGGCCCGCATGGAGGTACTCACAGGGGTAGCAGACATTTCATGCGGTCTGCCAGCGCATGAGGACGTTTTGTGGTAAGTATCTGGGACGCCTCGAAACCCGTCACCACCCCTAGATCGCGGAATGTAAATACCCCTTTGATCCCACGTGGTGTATGTCTTATAAAAAACAACACAACGACATGGCCTCGGAACCAACACAACAACATAGCCTCGGAACCCACATCGACATAGCCTCGGAACCCACACAACAACAGAGCCTCGGAACCAACACAACAACATAGCCTCGGAACCAACACAACAACATAGCCTCGGAGCCAACACAACGACATAGCCTCGAAACCAGTGGGAAGAGGCCCAACCACCTCCTCTTCCCGTGGGGTGCCATACTGTGCACCCCTCCATAATAATAATAATAATAATAATAATAATAATAATAATAATAATAGTGCTTCTCTGTCAATGGCTGATGCATTTCTGCACATGCGCCTCCATCGTCTCACCCGTGAGGGGAGTACGAAGAATTGACGATAAGCTCTAATGACAACCCCGCAAGGGCAGTTCCAACACTTCCAGACGGGCCGGTATGTTCAATGAAAATACTGGTCCAGAAATAGACAATGAAAATACTGGTGGCACCGACGGGAATCGAACTGGCGACAGGGCCAATAATAATAATAATAATAATAATAATAATAATAGTGCTTCTCTGTCAATGGCTGATGCATTTCTGCACATGCGCCTCCATCGTCTCACCCGTGAGGGGAGCACGAAGAATTGACGATAAGCTCTAATGACACCCCCGCAAGGGCAGTTCCAACACTTCCAGACGGGCCGGTATGTTCAATGAAAATACTGGTCCAGACGGATCGTTACGTTCAATGAAAATACTGGTGGCACCTACGGGAATCGAACTGGCGACAGGGCCAATAATAATAATAATAATAATAATAATAATAATAATAATAAGACAGCACAGGCATACATCATGGTCAACATGGATTTGCAGACCTTTGGTTGGCCTGGTACGCCTGCTCGCTTCTGGAGATGAGGCTGGACAGATCGAAGCCGCCGTGTTCTCCGCCCAGCGAGGCTTCTGAGGACTAACAACGAACCACGAGCTTGTCTGATTGCTTGCTTACAGGAGAAACGTGGGGAAAGTTGGACATGGGTTGAGCAGACTGACCTTGCTGACTCTGTGTGGTCGGAAGGTATCACTCTCTTTTTTCTTGAAGTCCTTGAGAAGCGACCCCATGAGTTTGTTGGTTTTCCCCCGGTCGCGTGGCGGTGCTGCTTGGTCAGCTGCACGAGCGGTCGTTGTGCGTTGCGGGTCGTGCGCTGCTGGTGCTCGGGTGATCTTGCGGCGCGGGGCGGTGTCGGAGGCGGCCTTGGAGGACCCTTCACTGCTCGAGCACTTGGCCGTACCCGCCTGTCCCTCAGCTTCCGTCCGCCCTTGCTTGCGCTCGCTCTGTCGCTTGCTGCGCGTGGCTTTGGGCTTGACTGGGCGGGCTTGGCCCGGCAGGGCGCGCCGCCGCTGGACCGGCACGTACAGCACGTCGTCTTCGTCCTCTTCCTCTGCTTCTGGCTCTTCCTCCTCGTGCTGCTCCCCATCGCTATCAAGCTCAGCTTCCTCTTCCTCGTCCTCTTCCTCTTCTTCAAGACTCCTAGCCCCGCGAACTATCTGCTGCTGAAAACCGCGGCCCTTTCTGCGTCGATGTGCCGACATGACTCTCCGACCTGCAAACCAGGCCAAGCCATGGCCTCAACTTGCATGATATATCTCAGTCGACCTCTGGGTTTGATTTTCAATAGCGATTTTTCCACAAAAGTTTCCTTTCCTGCCATTTTCGCTCAAAGAAAAAGAAGAAGAAAGAAGAAGAAGAAGAAAGAAGAAGAAGAAGAAGAAGAAGCAGAAGAGGAGGAGGAGGAGAAGGAGGAGGAGGAGGAGAAGGAGAAGGAGGAGAAGGAGAAGGAGGAGGAGGAGAAGGAGGAGGAGGAGGAGGAAGAGGAGGAGTAGGAGTAGGAGGAGGAGGAGGAGGAAGACGAAGAAGAAGAAGAAGAAGAAGAAGAAGAAGAAGAAGAAGAAGAAGAAGAAGAAGAAACTTATTTTTAAAGTCCCTGGACAAATTTATCTGATTAAAGTAGAAAGAAAGAAAAAGAAAGAAAGAAAGAAAGAAAGAAAAGAAAGAAAAGAAAGAAAGAAAGAAAGAAAGGAAGGAAGGAAGAAAGGAAGGAAGGAAGGAAGGAAGAAAGAAAGAAAGAAAGCATCCCCTTTTCTCCCTTGTATATAATCTCCTAACATCATTTTTCCTCACACCCTCTTTGTTTTATCTCCTCACTGATTTTTACAGTTTTCTTTTTCATGTTTCTGTACATATCTTGTTTATATATATTTGCACTTGCTCCTGTCATATTTGTATACAGCACTTGCTCCTGTCCATATTTGTATACATGATCTACTTACTATCTTCACCTACCCATACTTACTTGCTCATATTTATGCCTTTTTCTCCATTGTTTTACTGACTATTTATCCCTTAGTCTGTTCTCATACTCATGTGTATTGATTATGGAATCTTTCTAAACATATTTTTTTCATCACATGTATAGGATTGTATTGATCGCTCCTTCCAAGGCCTTTGATTTTAAATTTTTTAACTTTGTCAACTTCCCCTGTACAAATTTTCTTACTGAAATGAAGAGAGAGAGAGAGAGAGAAAGAAAGAAAGAAAGAAAGAAAGAAAGAGAGGGAGAAAGAAAGAAAGAAAGAAAGAAAGAAAGAAAGAAAGAAAAAGTTTAGTTAGGACTTCTGTAAGTTTGAGGTAAAAGGACCCTGCTCTGGGCTTCTTTCCCCTGGGCCCTGTCTGTTGTCGCTTGCGCCTTCTCTCTTTTCCTGGCGTTGTCTTTCCTCTCGTTTGTTTGTGCTCTTCCTTTCTTGCGATGTGCTCTAAGGCCTGTCTCATTCAGCCCTTAGAGAGTTATTATGATTATTATTAATATTATTATTATTATTATTATTATTATTATTATTATTATTATTATTACCATCTGGGCCCTGTCGCCAGTTCGATTCCCGTCGGTGCCACCAGTATTTTCATTGAACATACCGGTCCGTCTGGAAGTGTTGGAACTGCCCTTGCGGGGGTGTCATTAGAGCCTATCGTCAATTCTTCGTACTCCCCTCACGGGTGAGACGATGGAGGCGCATGTGCAGATTTGCATCAGCCATTGACAGAGAAGCACTATTATTATTATTATTATTATTATTATTATTATTATTATTATTATTATTCTTGGAGTGTTGACTGTGACATATTTGAGGGAAATCCCGATGAAAAAACCTAGTCACACTTGCTAAACAGAGTTCCAGCCCAATGGCCTCAAGGCGTTAAACTGTGACGCCAACTCATAACCCTTTGGTGGTAGATGCTGGGGAGGAGGGTCGTTGCGCGCGTAAAAGATCTTAAACTCCGCATATGCTGGTTGATAGCCCAGGACCCAGCAGACACCAGATTGTTATGGGTGGGGTTTCGAGGCACCTCTAGCAACCGCGCTTGGTGTATGCACTTGCACATTCGGTGACGTCTTGCAAGAGGTTGCTGGGACTGCGGAATAACCTCGGCTTAGTGCAGTCTTGCCCTCAGGAGCTCCATCGGTGGCCCCGATCATCAGGCGAGAGACTGACACGGGGGGGTGGAGGACCTCGAACAAGGGTATTGGAGGCTTATGTCCGTTGAGGATATGCCATTAGCTGCATCAGTACGCCTCAGATATAGTATTATTATTATTATTATTATTATTATTATTATTATTATTATTATTATTATTATTATGGACACCGTGATAGCCCAGTGGTCAAGTTCTACCATCTGGGCCCTGTCGCCAGTTCGATTCCCGTCGGTGCCACCAGTATTTTCATTGAACATACCGGTCTATTTCTGGACCAGTATTTTCATTGAACATACCGGCCCGTCTGGAAGTGTTGGAACTGCCCTTGCGGGGGTGTCATTAGAGCTTATCGTCAATTCTTCGTACTCCCCTCACGGGTGAGACGATGGAGGCGCATGTGCAGAAATGCATCAGCCATTGACAGAGAAGCACTATTATTATTATTATTATTATTTGGGCTGATTGGTATAAAGCTCCTAGAGTAATGTTCTATGCCGTCACTTCCTTTATTCCACCGATTGGTGTGGAGACTTTCCTTATGGAATGGAGGACTGGATGCACATGGCCTTTTGGCTCAGCAATTGGCAGGAGATACACTATTATTATTATTATTATTATTATTATTATTATTATTATTATGGACACCGTGATAGCCCAGTGGTCAAGTTCTACCATCTGGGCCCTGTCGCCAGTTCGATTCCAGTCGGTGCCACCAGTATTTTCATTGAACATACCGGTCCGTCTGGAAGTGTTGGAACTGCCCTTGCGGGGGTGTCATTAGAGCCTATCGTCAATTCTTCGTGCTCCCCTCACTGGGCTATCACGGTGTCCAAAATAATAATAATAATAATAATAATAATAATAATAATAATAATAATAATAATAATAATAGTGCTTCTCTGTCAATGGCTGATGCAAATCTGCACATGCGCCTCCATCGTCTCACCCGTGAGGGGAGTACGAAGAATTGACGATAGGCTCTAATGACACCCCCGCATGGGCAGTTCCAACACTTCCAGACGGACCGGTATGTTTAATGAAAATACTGGTGGCACCGACGGGAATCGAACTGGCGACAGGGCCCAGATGGTAGAACTTGACCACTGGGCTATCACGGTGTCCATAAAATAATAATAATAATAATAATAATAATAATAGTGCTTCTCAGTCAACGGCGAATGCATTTCTGCACATGTGCCTCTATCGTCTCACCCGCGAGGGGAGTACGAAGATTTGACGATAGGCTCTACTGACACCCCGCAAGGCAGCTCCAAGCCT